>JARYGA010036509.1:0-32748 GCA_030545235.1 Helianthus tuberosus | reverse complement strand
TTGTCTTGTTTTACATGTTTGCTGGACTGGTGGACACTGGGCTTTTGCTGGGCTTGAAGACTGTTGGGTTGGGCTCAAGACAGAGATAACAGAGTTAAAAGACGCTGCTGGTTTTCGATATTTAAAACAAGTCTTGGCTGCATTATTTGAGTTGAGGTTTTAAAGACATTATCATATCATTCTTCTCTCGTTTTTCTCTCTCTAAAATTGCTTAGGGTTTCAGTTGATTTAATCACTGATTCACCTTGTATTAGTGAACTTGTGGTAAGATCTTGTGAGAGTTGATGATTATCGTGTTGATAATCATCTTTAGTTGAGGGTTGAAAGTTAGTGTCCCTTGTATCTTTGGTTCATTCTTTGTTTCTACTGTAATCTTCGAATCTCTTGGGTAATAAAGATCTTTGGTTTGGGTTCTTGTTGATTACGGTTTGATATCATTATTCTGACAATATGAGGGTATTTTCCTTAAATAAAACTTATAATATTAAAAGCCAGGGTCATCTTGGAGAATCTTTGAAAAATTTTGGGTCCAGGGCGAGTGGAAAAAAGGGTTCGTTATTGGGCCAATTTTAAATGGATTTAAACTTTACTAATTGGTGTTGATGAGTAAAAAAGTAATGGGCTTAATTTAAAGAGTAAATTACAAGTTTTGTCCTTTATGTATGTCTCAAATTGCAGGCGCTGTCCTTTGTCTTTAAAATTGATGAGTTTTGTCCTTAATGTTTGCAAATCTTGCACGTTATGTCCTTTAGGCCAAACCCAGTTAGATTTTTTGGTTAAAACTGATCATGTGCAAGGCACATGAGGGTACTATTGTAATTACACCATCAAAAAATAATAATTAAATCATTAAAAGAAATTAAAAAAAGATGGGACCCATATTTTCTTCTTCATCCTAAAACCACCACCACCTCCAACTTTACCACCACCGCCCACCACCTCCTTAAAGCACAACTTGCCACCACAACCTAAAACCGCCACTTGACACCACCACTGAAACCACCACCCTCCACCATTACCCTTCTCCACCATCACCACCCCAAAATCAACTACCACCTCCTAAAAAACCCAAACCTGCAGTACAGCCTTGGATATCATCAAATCGCTCACAAAGATTGAATATTTTCATGACAAAACCAAAACCCACATGCATTTAAGCTGTGATAATTCTCCAGGAATCTGACCTGAAAAACCCGAATTCGATAAGTTTAAATACAATAAACTTGCGAAACTGCCAAATCTTGAAGGAATCTGTGTGAAACTGAAATTATTCAAAGCAAGATTCAGCCTTTCAAGATTCTTTAAATTGAAAAGAACACTGGAATGGAACCATCAATTCCAGCCGATATCATTTCATTGCTTAAATCAAGACCAATGATTTGACCGCTTGTGCTGCAGTTGACACCTTCCCACTTGCAACAATCATCTACATCATTTGGGTTCCAAGAAACCAATTTTGTAGAAGCTATAGAATTGAACTGTAGAGTGTTCTTCAACTGAATCAAGATAGATTGCTGGTCGTTTTGACATTGACCAGAAAGCGGTAACAAGATCAGGTAAAAGGGTATGAAGAAAATATGAAAACAGAGGTGGGTGTTCATTGGAATCTAAAAGTTGATCAATGATCAGACACCCGTATGATGATTATAAACTCTGGAAGAAATGAAACCAAAACTCATTAACTGGAATAGCTTTCTGGGTTTGAACCAGAAATGTGTAACAAGTGTTACCACCACCGCCGTACCTAACCCGCCGCCGCCCCTAACTCACCACCGCCACACACCACCTTCAATCTGTTACCACCACCGACACACTAACACCACCTCCTCCACCGCACTTAACCCACCACCACCGAAGCACCAACACCACCACCACCGCCGTACCTAACCCGCCGCCGCCCCTAACCACCGCCACACACCAGCTTGAATCTGTTACCACCACCGCCGTACCTAACCCGCCGCCGCCCCTATCTCACCACCGCCACACACCACTTCAATCTGTTGTTAAAGAGAGAAGAGAGAGAGAGAGTTGAGAGAGAGAGAGGGAGAGAGGAGAGAGAGAGTTTATCAGATGTTAGAGAGAGAGAGAAAAGAGAGAGAAGAGAGAAGAGAGAGAGAGAGAGGAGAGAGAGTTTCTATATATAGTGTTTTACTTTTAAGTTTGTACAAAATGGCCCCTGAACAGAAGTTCTTTACAAAATAACCCCTGTATAGTTGAAATGACAAGAATACCCTCATGTGCATTGCACATGACCAGATTTAACTAAAAAATCTAACTGGGTTTGGCCTAAAGGACATAACGTGCAAGATTTGCAAACATTAAGGACAAAACTCATCAATTTTAAAGACAAAGGACAGCGCCTGCAATTTGGGACATACATAAAGGACAAAACTTGTAATTTAGACTAATTTAAAATGGGTTTTCTGTTAAAATAAATAAAATAGTAAATTGCGGTTTTCATCCATGTCCATGTGTGCAATATCTTATAAATTCCAAAAGTCTTATAAATATCTTAATGGTTAATCCAAGTCACGTGAGAAAGGATCAAACATGTTACCAACACTTGTGCGATGACGATGACACTTTTGCATTTTCAATCTGGTCAGTAAGGTTAGACGGTATGGGACCGTCCCCCACCCGTCCCGGATCGGGGATAACAGTACATTACTAAATATGCAAAAATATGCAAGAAAATTACCAGAAGATGATTTCCTTACACACTCAAAAAAACACTACTAAATTATCAACCGATTAGTACTTTTATATCACCAACTTCGGTTCTCAGTTGGATAAATACGACTTATGTTTACTCTACTGATCCTCTGAGAACACCGCCTTTGCTATTTGGAGGTGATATGATGCCAAGAATAACAAACCCACCCAAGATAATGATCAAGACTCCCAAAATATTCACTAACATTGCTTCTGCAGATAATGTCGTTGGGTTGAAGAAATGTAGCTTTTTCCAGTAGCACAAGCACATAAATGTAGACTCCAAAGAAGAAATGCCTCTCTCTCATGTGACTAGGATTTAACATGAAGGTGGATGGAGTTGGTCTGGTGGACTTAAATTGTAATACAATAAAAACCTTGGTATGTGTTGCTACAACAAATATGAGACCGAGTATAGTGAGGAGACTGGTTAGGCAAAAGGCTTCAAGAGTTTTGTTTTGCCTAACGCAGGTTACGAGTCCCCCTACGTATGCAATACGTTGGGCGGGATCACTCCCTTGTCAATTGCTTTGATCTTAGGATTGAAGAAGATTCAACCCTGAAGTAATGCATGCAATGTGACAGCGTTTGTGTAAGTGAAGAATAGAACATGCAATGTACAAGTTCTAGAGGGAGAGGTCAGAGATTTCGGGATGTTTGTCAAATGACCAGGAGTGGTCATTTTATAGAGAAAGGTATTTCTCAAATGGGAAACCTAAGACCAAGTGATCCGAGAATGCAGAGAGGGGGTTGCCCGTTTTGAAGGGTTGAAGGCTTTAACATGCGGGTAAAAGAGTGTCTTCCTTCACGTGTGTGCTTTTGTGGCTTAGTGAAGGAGTCACACGTAAAGTGTGATGTGACACATCACTGACTTGTTGCTTTTCGCTGTTCACCACATCTGTGCATTCTCCTCCTGAACCTTTTAACCATTCAACCTTTTAAGCCATGTTTGCACTTAGTTAGTTTATTAAGCTTGAGCTACCTACGTTATCAGTATGTAAATTACAAAATTTTTGAAATTTGTAAGATATAACATTAAAGACTAAGGGGCTGTTTGGCTAAGCTTATTGGAATGACTTATTTACTTATTTGCTTATTTGAAAAGCAAATAAGTCATAATGAAATGACTTATTTACTTATTCCTCTCACATAATAAGCTAACCCAAACACCTTTTAACTTTTCAAAAAGTAAATAAGTAAATAAGTCACTAAAATAAGCTTAGCCAAACAGCCCCTAAACCACATGAACCAAAAGCACTTGTAAAGATAATGCTTGATTTTAGTAAGTAAAAATGCGTTCAAAGCATTCCGATTAGTAAGTAAAAATAAGTTCAAAACATTCCAATTAATGCTTGATTTTAGTAAGTAGCTAAGACTAATAATCTCTTTAGGGACATTCGATAAAATTGAAACCATACAAAAGACTTATATACACTTTTAATATTTGTTTAAATATATAAATAATTATTAATATTAATTATTAATGCTAGATTTTAGTAAGTAGCTAAGACTTATATACGCTCTTAATATTTGTTCAAACATAAAAATAATTATGTTAATAAAATAAATAAGTATTATTAAACTAGATATTTTTTATGGCTTTGTTGTTTTAACGTTTAAATTATACGTTTTATTTTTAACAACTTATTTACTGTTTTCATGAATAATTTTTATTATGAATATGAATATTCTTATTAACACTACTAAAATTTAATTATCTTAATATATTTATCATTATTGCATACCATAATCAAGAGATTTAAATAGAAAATATAAGTAAAACTATATAATGTGGTTATTAATATTATCACATTTTTATTTTCGAGTTGTAGGGAGTGTTGGTACTGTACTTTTTATAGCTTTTTATTTCTTTTTATGTGAGTTTTGTTATCGTTTCGACTTAGTTATTTTTTATACGATAATGTTTTACGTAATCCGTGCATGTGTTTCAACGTTTTTACGTCTATTTTTTATTTGCTTTAATGATCCCGTCACAACGTACGGGGTCCTAAAAACTCATTAAAAAATAATAGACGTATTATGTTAAGCATATGTAGAAAAATCCATTTTACCCTTGGTGCTAAAACAACCATAATAAAAGAAGTACAAATAAATAAAAACACCAGCCAACCTCCATCGGCGACATGCATCCCATACCTACGATCTGGCCACATCTCCAATTGTCCATCTCGATCTATGCAGCCCTCACTTAGTCACGCAACAACGTCTAACGATCGATCCACATCTCCCTCCAATCGGTTCCAATCGGCAACTGTTTGATCTGAGGTAAACAAAAGTTGCTGAATTTTTGGGACCGATCACATAGAAATTATAGAATTTAACAACGATGGTGGGTTTCTTCCTCAACGTCGACACATGTTTTCTTGGCAACCAACGCGATCACTACCGCCATTCTCTCTTCTATTCGCCTCTCTCGAGCTTTAGGCGATTGTAACACAGGTTTTTTAATAGGTGACCTATAAGTGGTCACATGACTACTTTTGTGCCTGTGGTTTTTAAGTGTAACGCAATTTGTTAAATGGATATGTTTGTGTACATGATCACTAATATCATGAACAAAATCTTTTGGCTTTATATTTTGCCAATAGTGATGATTTTTGACTTACCAACGAAACAAATTTATAGCACACCTTAACAATAATACATTTAAATAAAAGTGGGTACGTACAACGCTAGTAATCACAAATACAAGCTAGTAATCACAAATACAAATAGGCTGTAGATGACTAAATCATAATCATCCTTATTATAGGCGGTAGATGACTAAATCATAATCATCCTTATTGTAGGCGGTAGATGACTAAATCATAATCATCCTTATTTATAGTTTATTCTTCGGGAGTGCATAATATAAGGTGAATTAGTCAGTGCAGCAACGGTACAAGATATACTTCTCCATTGGCTTTTCACAGTCAGCGCAAAACACTATCTCCGGTACACTCCCAGTGGTTCCTGGCAAGATTACACGGTTGCAATGATGCGGTGGCTTGTTAACCTTAAGTTGGTCGTTTAACCCCCGCAACAAATCTTTTCCGGCTTTTTCCTTCCACTGACCATAATTGTTCAAACATTTTAAAATTGTGTCACCATCGACTCTATTCATCCAATCATTTGACCCACGACTTATCACAGCCCAACCTTTACCATTTCCGTCATAAGTAAGCATCACATTGATCTCTTTTAAAAGCTGATCATCGCTAAGAGATTTCACGCTTTGAAACTTGGAGTGGAACATGTTCTCTAATCGAACCCAAAAGGCCCTTATCCGAGCCAAGTCGAGTGGCACATCGCCGTGTTTCTGGATGATATCATTGTTTATTGTAATTACTTTATTCCCGGGGTTGCTTTTCCCGACATATAACATCTCGAGCTCGATTCCAGCTTGCTTCACAAACGCTTGTACCACTGTCCTAAATCTCTGAATCCAGTTGATGTCATCCCCTCCATACAAACAAATGTACTTCCCTTTAGCAATCTGTCATGCAACAAAATTGTCACCCATGAGTCATCACGCATTGGTCTAGTGGTATAGTGCTTGTGTTGTATCCTTACAAGTCATTATGTAATATTTAGGTGTAAAAAGTAATGGTTTAACAAAACAAAACAAAACAAAACAAAACCAAACCAAAATTGTCAGAAGGTAAAAAAATGAAATATAGGTTAGTTAGACGTACCCAATCGGAAATCCTTGGCTCTATGCAATTGACATCGACGAGCAACTCGATCCTCCAAGTTTTCTGATCACGCCATAGAGCTTCTTCCTTCACGCTAGTGAACGGGAAAGCCCCACTTCCCCAAAGCGACAACATGTGTAGCGCGTTGGTGTTGACGATCATCCCCTGAGGATCCATCACCACGAGCAATGGTTTGCGGTTAAAGTGCCACTTCTCCTTGATGAACATGATCACTGCTGGATGAAGCAATGAGGGATGAAACAATGAATACCATGGCATGTTGTTTCTTATCCCCTCAAACTTGTTTTTCTTATCTTCGGTCAAATCGGGCACCACCGGGAGCCAAACCACCTCGTATTGATTCTCAGGTTTTGTTGGGTTTTGCTTTGCCTCCTTGTATATCTTTTCAAGAACCAAAAGCCCTTCCGAAGGTAAGTAAAGGTCGGATATGAGTAGCAACACGGTCTTCTTCCTTAATATCTCGATGTTCACCTAATTACGCATAATCATACATGTAAGAACTAGTATTCGTTAACTTATGTTTATTCTAGCCATCATATATGCTTTTTATACATTTGAGTCATTAAAAATGATCTTTTTATTTGTATGTGTTCCATAACCAAGTTTTTGTACCCTTTTGGTCATCATGTTGACTCGTTTGGTATTCATTAAAGTACATTACAACGAGTCAAAAGGATCAAAGATCCTTTTTAATGATGAACATGTTAAAAAAAATATTAGCTTAATTTGACGAAATAGATGTAAATAAACAATGATCACGCACCCGAATTTTTGTAGAACTCTCGTATAATGGTGTTTGACCTTCCTTCAAGGAAATCAAATGTTGGAGTGGCTTGATGTTATCAAGATGTGTAGTGTTCATGATGTCAATAAGCTTTTGGTATGCTTCTATAAGCTCAATCTCCCCTGTGTATAATTAAAGTTTTAAATTAATGATTATTTTATGTATGCATATTCATTGATTAAGTATCATTCTTGTTCTTACCAATACGTTGTTTGCATTTTTTCAACTCTTGCTTCAGGTAAACATCAATATTCTTGATCTTAATAGTCAAACTCGATAGCTCCAAAGCTTCCGTGGTTGTTGCTGTGAAATGCCTATTATGCATCATATACGTTTGTAACAATGTAAGTGATCCGACATGCTAAAACTTAAATGGGTCGAACAAGCCAACAAGTTAAACATCAACTACCATGTATTATAATGCTTATAACGTAAATTCAACATAATTATGTTATCTTATTAGTTTAATTATATAGTTTTTGTAATCATTAAAAATACAAAATGATAACATACTCGTCAACCATTCCAATGAGAGTAGTAAGCACGGATGCACAAGCCACAATGCTTCTAATGATCCAATAAACCGCTACTCTGGTTCTTGGAACCTGAAGGTTTATGCATAGTGGGTTAGTATAGTTAACTGGATTGGGCTTGTATTGTGTCTAATTAAGTTGTTTTGGTCGAATTATGTAATGGGTCAAGGGGTTTCGACTGGGCTTAGACTAGGGGCTTTAGGCCTGAATGTGATAGTATATAAGAAAACCTTTAATGTTGTTTGAAGGTTGATCAGTTATTCGATAGCAAGGAGCCAGCCGAAACCCAGTTTCTTTCTTGTATCAGACATCAATCGGTGTATGCAAGTTAAGTGTTTTGGTTATTATTTGTTTGTGGTTTGTTTATATTGAATCGTCTTGTGTTTGGATTCCACACAAACATAAGATTCGTGGTTGATATCATTGAAAGATCCTCTACGGGCCTTACAATTGGTATCAGAGCCTTCAGAACCTGTTTCTAGGCTCGGTTAGATATCAAACATTCAAGTTTTTTGGTATTTTTGGGTTGGTGTTCTTCGTATTTTCATGTTTTTCTTAAATCAACTATTGATTGGATTCCGCACAATCAATAGGTTGTTTGATATCATTGAAAGATCCGTTTTCGGGACTTACAATGGTCATGAATAGTGCATTAAGGCTAATATAGCGTTCTGATAACTTCTGGAGTTCGATGATAATATGAGTGACCTCAAGTGTGGTCTGGACGAGGTTAGTGACATCGTCAAACCATGGTTTGTGAGATTCATACTGCCCTAAAATATTAGGTACTTGCTTGAGGAGACCCAACGAATTGGCGAGTGGATTGATCTTGTGAAGCTGAGCGACCAAGCAAAACTCTCCATAATTCACTGCAAAGGCTGCTAAAGTAATAGCAGCTTTTGCATCCCACCCGTAGTTGGAAAGCGTTTTTAAAATCCCAATGGCAGTTGCATCTTTATCTCCCCCTCCAGTACACTTGCAAGAAATCTACAATTTATTTTAAATAAATGTTAAATAAACCATTAAACTCATATAAAAAAGAAAAAAAATATGAAAATAGTTAAATAGCCGTCGACCAAAACCACTTTCAGATTTGGCCACCTCATGCGTAGTGAGTTAGTGACGCATCATGCATGGGATGCGTCTAGAAGTGCACGTGGTCCTAGACGCATCAAGCACCGGTCCACCATCTTCACTCTCCACCGTGCACCACGGCTCCACCTCCCCTCCTTTTCAGCCTAACTTTACCTCCGCTCCACCACCTTCATTCTCCACCGTGGACCACCTTCTCACCATCCCCACAATCTTCGTATATCTTCAGTTTCTCAAAACACCCAAAAAAATAAAAAGAGAAGAATATTGGAGTTGTTGTTCGTTGAATCTTAGAGAGGAGACAAAGAAGGTGGCGGTTGAAAGCTATTTGAAATTTAGGGTTTTGGTTTGATTTTGTGAGAGAGATAGAGAGACAACAGCTGAATTTCTTTCAAATCTTAGGGTTTGTGTTGTGTTTGTAGGGCTTACAGTGGGCCCACTTGGACCGCCGCGTGTCCATTTTTATTTTTATTGGGTGTTTGAGAAGTCACGCATCCCACGCATGATTCCTCGCTCTAAGGACGTGGGAGGTGGCCATTTTTTTTAACAACCAACAGAATCAATCTTGATCGAGCACTCTCGGGGCACCCACGCGACAAACGGAGTACTCAGAGATTAACCCGAGTCCACCATCAATTCTGAGGAAAACCCGGTAAGCCACCTACCCGTAGGCACGCCAGTAAAATTACCGGTAAAACCCGTTTGGTTCAAGGATCCAACCCAGGTTTCCCTGGATCTTCTATCATTGCTCACCACGCAAGCCCTCCACCACTTGATCTAGAGATCATTGGCAGCCAAATCTCTCAAGAGAAATGCAACCCCTTCACCACTTGATCTAGAGATCATTGGCGGCCAAATTTGAAAGTGATTTTGTTCAATGACCATTTTTTTTGTAATTTTCCCTAAAAAACACTTAAAAGACTAGAGCTTCGCTATTACCTCGCATGTAACCTTATTGATTTTGGAAGCCAAAACTTCAGACATCTCCCTAGAATCGTAATTAAACACACTCTCCGCTGTCATGGTTTTTTTAGCTTGATGGACCTATAATTAAGAGTCGGTGATCAAAATTCATTATTTCTCTATAAATCACAAATAATACTAAAATAATCTAATATACGTGATTACTTACCTCTGGATAGGCTATACTCATGATGTCCTTGATGATTTGGAGAAGCGGTATGACATCAATATTGGTTCCATCTGAAGAGTGGGTGGCGGTTATCTTTTTCCTCATGGCATCGTCGTCAGAGGAAGGAAACACGTTTTTGTCCACTCTCGCAGATAGAGTGGACAAAGAGGATTGTAAGTTCTTAGCCATTATAGAGAATTGTAAGTTTTTAGATAAAGGATGTTTGAGTTGTGACATAACAAGAACCGGAAGATGTTATATAAACATGTTTGGGATAGAGGGAATGAATCATGTGCCTAATTACGTGTACACCTAATTAATGCAATCTTGTCTATGATTTTTTTTTTAATTTTAAACAGTAAATTTCATAAGACCACCACACAACAACAACACAGAAAACCACAAAACTTACATCAGCTCAAACGAGCATCGGTACTTCCATAAAAAATAATTCTACCTATGTTTAAACCATAAAAAACCAAAAGATCTAATGTTAACAGTTATATCTTCAATCTTCACCTCCTTATACTTAAACATCACTTCGTTCCTCATCTTCCATAAGTACCAACAAGCCACAACGATAATCCCTTGAAACGCGATCTTTTTTTATGAGCATAAACTCACATGAAGATAGGACTTCATAAGATCACGAAACGAGAATGCATAGATGGGAGGCACTTTGCAACATCTAGCAACCAAGTTCCACACCATAGTCGCGGCCTCACACGGTCACACCCAATAAATAAATGCTCCACCATTTCGTCATCCAAAACGCAAAAGGTGTACTTGCAGAATCTGTTTGAATATTTCTTCCTTTTAGCGCGTCTAACATCGGTTACTGATTTATCTCCGCCCTCCACATAAAGATGTTACATTTGTTCGACACATACCTTCATCACATAGTTGTTACTTAAATTCATATCTCCATACAAGAGGACTTTAACAGAAGCGACCGAGAAAACATTTTTGAATTTGTTGAACCATCATCTTTACATTTTCCCCATTCCCGTAATTTATTTAACCTCCTCCTCATCATCATCATCATCATCATCATCATCATCATCATCATCATCATCATCATCATTATTATTATTATTATTATTATTATTATTGTATATATATATATATATATATATATATATATATATTAATTTCTAACACTTTAAGGAATAGCTACTATTTTGTCATTTAGTGGGTTTATTTATTTATTTTTTTAGCAAACTAAAGTTCATATTTTCAACAAAAAAAACTTTCTTTTTTTATAATTTGGCCACAAAAGTTACATGAGCTTAGTTTAGTTCGGTTAAATTTAACGTTACGTAAGTCACTTGGTTTTAAAATTCGTATTTTGTTTTTACGTTTTTTCCTAGATTTGGTTGTCGTTTGGTTTCTACTTAGCACAGTGTTTGTTGGTCATATTTCAAAGTGGTCAACTTTGCCCTAATTTCTAAAAACTCTATACAATATCACTTTGACCTCCTTGACTTTAGTCAAAGTTTTACGTCATGAGAGTCACTTGGTGTTGAAATTCATGTTTTTATTTTACGTGTTTTCCTGATTTTGGTTTTTGTGCGGTTGCTTCTTAACACGGTTTTACGCCCCTGCCCTGCACCGCAACGCAACGCGGTCAACTTATGACTAGTTATTATTATTACACAATATACTCTTAAATAGTGGCGTTTGGTCATATTTTATTGACCCCGCTTACTTTGGTAATAAAATATAAATCTTGGTAGTCCAATCATGTAATAAATCTCTCCTGATAAACATTAATACCGAAAAATTATAACTCAGTAATTATTAATGCCACAAGTGTAAAATGCATCCATTGGAGGATGCCCTTAAAGTCCTTAGACCATGCGTAATGGTAAGGTGAATAATTCCCCCACCTTTGAGCGTTTTTCGGCATGTGGCAGTGCAGTCAGCAAGAGCATTATTGGGCGTTTTTCTAAAATGGGTGTAGTGGAGATGTGAGTATTATGTTAAAAAGGGGTGTAAAGAATTAAATAAAAAAAAACTAACCAAAAAAAGGGGATTGGCCAAGTAAAAGAGGGAATCATCTGATTGGCCAACCAATTTGCCATTTAGCGTGATTTAAAGCACGCCTGGAGGCCTTTTTTGCGAGATCATGCCGAAAAACGCCCAAGGGGGTGGGGAGGTGACGTGTTGGGGGCTTTTTTTTTGAAAAAATCACGCCCACTACGGATGGTCTTACGAGCTCATAGCTTTGTGAGGTTTTGTCCTTGGATGCCCTTAGCATCTAAAACTATCTTCAATGGGCTTGTTGGAGGCATGCCCTTCAAAATCCTTACTTGTCCTTAGCCTAGTAAATCTTTATCCATAGGAGCCTGTAGCAAGCATGCCCTTCAACAAGGGCATGGGTTTTCTTGGTTATTGCATTTAGGGTGGGTTCAAAGTAAAAAAATAAAGGTTTTATTTAAATATTGTGTGTAGTGGGTTGGTGATGAGGTGAAAATTAAGAATGGTAAGAATATTTGTAGGGTTGAAGATGAAATGGGGGCTTTTAATGGTTCGTAAGGATATGATATGGCGGTTGACGTGACAGCTAAGGGCGCCTAAGGACGCACGTAGCATTGGAGATAGTCTAAGCCCTTCCACAAGGGCCTTGTTTTTCTTGGTTTTTACATGCGGGTGGGCCCAAAATAAAAGCAAAAAACGTTTTATTTAAATATTGTGTGTAATGGGTAGGTAATGAGGTGAAAATTAAGAAGGGTAAGAATATTTGTAGGGTTGAAGATCAAATAAGGGTTTTTAAGGATTTATATATGAAGATCCACTGAAAAATAAGTTTTGCCTAAGTAGGCTAAAAAGAATTGTGAAGATGACACGTGTCACTCCTTTATAAGTAGGATGGAAGGGCATTTTAGTCCTACAACATAAACTTTCACCTTTTTATTTTCTCAAAAATACAACAAAAAAAATCTAGTACAAAATATATAACACAAAAAAATCTAGTACAAAACATTTAGCACAAAAAAAATCAAGTACAAAATATTCAGTAAAAAACCCAGCAAAAAAAAATCAGTACAAAAAATTCAGCACCAATAAATTTAGTATAATTAATTCAGAACAAAAATCCAACACGAAATTATTGTACAATATAGAAATAAAACACCATTTTTTGGGGTTTTTTTTCATATTTTCTATATCAATAGAGTACTCAAATTAAAGATAAAAACATACTCGATTTTATGGTGCAATTTTGTTTTGAATATCGTATAGAAAAGTTATGAACGTTTAAAAAATGAGGGAGAATATGCATGTGTCTTGCATGTGGAGATAGAAAATCAACAAAATAGGTTATTCCAACAATTTTCATCTCATACACATTTTTTTCTTACGTTGTCATCTTATACATTAATTTATAAGGCTACAGAGTATGGTGATGGTTCTCCCTTGTAGGATGGTCCGCCACATAAGCACCACGTAGGATGGGCATGAGGATGGGGCAAAGAGGATGGAGGTATGGAAATGGGGGATGATCCTAAAATATATATTATATATTGTATGTATATATATGTTTGTGAGGAGAATTTGTCCTCATTTGGACCGTCTAGAAAGGCAAGGAGAAGACGGATAGGACATGACGAGGGGGGGGGGGGCGAGATGGAGGGACTGTCGGCGCCGGGCTGGGACGGTGGAGGACGAACCTTCATACCGTCCAGCCTAAAATGAAAGGCTAAGATTTATTCTTATCCTAATTAGGCAAATTGCACTTTTTATTTGATCCCACCCATATTGACTCATCTTATACATTAATTTCCAAAAAAAAAATGAGTCCAAATATTGAGTGGCTGTGAAGATATTAAAAGGCTTAAAATGGTGGATTAACTTAACTAAGATCCCAATTAATTATTTGTTGACAAAGACTAAAATACAAATATGAAATTAATTATTTTGATAGGTTGGTAAATAACTTAATGGTCTTTGAAAAATTACCGTATGAAAAAAAAAAAATCTTTTAAAAGCTGGTGTTAATGATAAATAAATGCATATTAAGTGACCTTAAAAGGTTGGTGTATAATTTAATGTTTATTAAATAAATCAAAGTTGATGAAGAAAATCAAAAAACAAAAGAAATAGCACACTAATAAAAATTTTGCAAGCCATTGCATAATGATTTTCTTTCGTATAACTTCCTTTTTAAACTTCTTTATTACTAAGTCTGAATTAACAGATAAAATCCATATCATCTAGAATGGAATTTTTGATACGGCGTTGGAGAAAATCTTAATGTAAGAAGAAATTACATAATGATAAAACATATAAACATCTTTTAGCTGTTTTGTCAACCGTCACATCATATCCTTATAAATGTCTAAAACCCCTAATTTCACCTCCAATCATTTAAACATCCTTACATATACTTACATTTTCCACGTCATTACTCATATTCTTTTAGGGTAATTACTTTAATTATCAAAATGTATTTAACTAATTAATATAAGTAAATAAGTAATACCTAAAATAAAATGTAAAGTAGATTTAGAAAAACATAAAAACATAGAAATTGCATTATATAATACACTAGATTTAAAAACATATCATATTAGAAATAA
Source organism: Helianthus tuberosus (assembly GCA_030545235.1). Lineage (NCBI taxonomy): Eukaryota > Viridiplantae > Streptophyta > Magnoliopsida > Asterales > Asteraceae > Helianthus > Helianthus tuberosus. The sequence continues at coordinate 18,199 of JARYGA010036509.1, read as the reverse complement.
ACATAAACTACTCTCTAATTTTTTTTCTTTTAATTATGGATTTATTGAATGTAATGGAATTGTTGAAAAAAATGAAGTCCATGAGTATGCTATATATTAAAACGTTTAAGATGGTGGAGTAACTTAACGAAGATCCCAAAAATTATTTCTCGACCAATAGTAAAATACATATATGAAATTAAGTATTTTGATAGGTAGGTAAATAATTTAATGGTCTTTGAAAAATTACCGTATGAAAATTTATTTGAAAGTTGGCGTTAATGATAAATAAATGCATATTAAGTGAACTTGAAAGGTTGGTGTATAAATGTTTGTTGAATAAAAATCAAAGTTGCTAAAGAAAACCAAAAAAAAAATAAAATAAATGGCACACTAATAAAATTTTGCAAGCCTTTGTAGAATGATTTTCTCTTCGGATATCTCCCTTTGTAAACTTCTCCACTGCGTTTGAATTAACGGATAAAATTTATATCATCTCGGATGGACTTCTTGATATGACGTTGGAGAAAATATTAATGTAACTTGATATGACGTTGGAGAAAATATTAATGTAACAAGAAAAAGAAGAAATGAAACATACAAACATTCTTTAGTTGTCTAATCAGCTACAACGTCATATCCTTATAAATCCCTAAAAACCCTAATTTCGCCTTTTACCATACAAACATCCTTACATATATTTACATTTTCCCCGTCATCACCCATATTTTCTTTTAGTGTAATTACTTAAATTATCAAAATGTGTTTAACTAAATAATATAAGTAAATAAGTAATACCTAAAATAAAAAGTAAAGTAGATTTAGAAAAACATAGAAATGTTAACGAAAAAAAGCATATATATAATGGCATGTCATGTTGTTTCCTAGCCCCTCAAACTTGTTTTTCTTATATTCGGTCACGAATACTAGTTCTTATAAGAGCTATGTTAACGAATGTATAAAAAGCATATATATATATATAATGGCAAGAATAAACATATGTTAACGAATACTAGTTCTTATAATAGCTATGTTGATATACTAAAGTAAGGTTGCGCTTAATTAGGTGGCCATCGACATATTAAGGAAGAAGATCGTGTTGCTACTCATATCCGACCTTGACTTACTTGAGAATCAATACGAGGTGGTTTGGCTCCCGGTGGTGCCCAATTTGACGGTACCATTGACCGAATATAAGAAAAACAAATTTGAGGGGCTAAGAAACAACATGCTATGGTATTCATTGTTTCATCCCTCATTACTTGATCCAGCAGTGATCAAGTACATCAAGGAGAAGTGGCACTTTAACCGTAAACCATTGCTTGTGTCGATGGGTCCCCAAGGGAGGATCGTCAATACCAACGCACTACACATGTTGTGGACTTGGGGAAGTGGGGCTTTCCTGTTCACTAGCCCGAAGGAAGAAGCTTTCTGGCGTGACAAAACTTGGAGGGTCGAGTTGCTTGTCGATGTCGATTCCACACCTGAGCCAAAGATTTCCAATTGGGTACGTCTAACTAAGGTATATTTCATTTTTTACTTTATGAAAATTTTGGATTTTTTTTAACAATAACTTTTTATACCTAAATATTACATAAGTACTTGTAAGGATTTGATAAATTGGGTACGTCTAACTAACCTATATTTCATTTTTTTTACTGTATGACAGTTTTGATTTTTCTTATAATAATAACCTTTTATACCTATATTAGATAAGTACTTGTAAGGATTTGACAAGCACCATACCTCTAGACCACTAGGTCATGTGTGACAATTTTATTGTATGGAAGGTTGTTGATGAGAAGTACATTTGTTTGTGTGGAGGGGAGGACATCGACTGGATTTGAAAATTTACGAAAGCAGTAAAAGAGGTTGCGAAATAGGCTAGAATCCTGCTCGTTATGTAATTATATGTCGGGAAAAGCAACCTCGGGGATAAAATAAGCAATAACAATGATATTATCCAGAAGGAGAAATTTGGCGACGTGCTACCCGACTTGGGCCTGATAAGGGCCTTTTGGGTACGTCTCGAGAACATGTTGCACTCGAAGTTACAAAACGGGAAAGCTTTAGGCGAAGACCCTCTTTTGAAAGAGATCAATGTGATGCTTACTTATGATGGGAATGGTAAAGGTTGGGTTGTGATAGGTCGTGGGTCAAATGATTGGATGATAAGAGTCGATGGTGATTTATTTTAACAAGTTTTATCAGTTATGATGAGTGGAAAGATCAGGTAAAAGAAAACCGGTTTTTTGCCCGCGTTAAACGGCCAACTTGCGGCTAACAAGCCACCGCATCATTGCAACCGTTTAATCCTGGACGGTCGATGGAGAAGTTTTTCTTGTACCGTTGTTACATTAACTAATTAACCTTATAGTATGCACTCCTGAATAATAAACTATAATAAGGATGATTATGATTTGGTCATCTACTGCCTATTGTATTTAGCACTAAGGGCAAAACGGATTTAACTACATCTACTTTGACATAACACAATGATCTGTTGCAACGTTTTCGGCTCCCTTCTTATCTCGAATGCAAGAGCAGAATCCACCAAATCAAGTGTGGTCTCCCGTCTTTCTTGGTGAACAAATGCCTCAATGCCGCGTGATCGGTGTAGACTACGACCTTAGAAAGGACCAAGTAGGAACAAAATTTATCAAGAGCAAAGACCACTGCAAGGAGCTCTTTCTTAGTGGTGGTATAATGCTCCTGGTCATCATTCAGGGTCTTGCTCGCATAATAAATCAGATGAATAATTTGTCCCTACGCTGTCCTAGAACAGCTCATATCGCGAAATAACTCGTGCTACACATAAGCTCAAAAGGAAAGCTCCAATCGAGAGTGATAAGGATTGACGCACTCACTAATTTATCTTTAAGAAACTCAAACGCCCGCATTAACTCCTCATAAAAATCAAAAGGAACGTCCTTCTCCAACAATCGGGTCATAGGCCTCGTGATATTAGAAAAATCACGGATGGACCGATGATATAATCTTGCGTGGCCTAGAAAACTACTAATAGACTTCGTAGAGGTCGGTGATGAAAGTCTAGAAATCGTGTCGATTTTAGCTCTATCGACCTTAATACCTGCCCATGAAATCTTCTAACCCAAAACTATGCCCTCCTTCACCATGAAGTGACATTTCTCCCAGTTCAGCATCAGATTTGTCTCCTCACATCGAGCCAACATACGATCACGATTTCGCAAACACAAATAAAAGGAACTCCCAAAAATAGAGAAATCATCCATGAAAACCTCCATCGAGTCCTTAATCATATCATGAAATATCACCACCGTGCAACGCTGAAATGTGGTTGGAGCATTACATAACCCGAAAGGCATATGGTGATAAGCAAATGCCATACGGGCATGTAAAAATGGTTTTCTCCTGATCCTCCGGTGCAATGGGGATCATGAAATAACCTGAGAAGCCACCAAGGAAATAGTAGAACTGTTTTCCTGACAGACGCTCCAACATCTGATCAATGAAAGGAAGAGGAAAGTGGTCTTTCTTCGTGGTGTCATTGAGTCTGCGATAGTCGATACAGACTCTCCAGCCTGTAACAATCTTGGTGGGAATCAACTCATTCCTCTCATTCACAACCAATGTCATGCCCCCTTTATTAGGCACCACCAGGACTGGACTAACGCATGCAGAATCAGAGATCGGGTAAATGAGGCCCGCATCTAACAATTTTATCACCTCCTTCTTTAACACATCTTTTATGTTCAGATTTAGTTGGCGGTGAGGCTAAACTCATCCTCCATCAGAATCTTATGTGTGATAAACGAAGGGTTAATACCCTTTATGTCAACAAGCTTCCACGCGATTGCCTGCTTGTGTACCTTAAGCACACTCCTCGGTCTCGTCTTTTCCTCCTCTGTCCACTCTGAAGACTTGATGACAAGTAACTAAGAACCTTCATCTAAAAAGGCATACTCTAGATGAGATGGTAAATCCTTCAGCTCCAGGGACGGGGACTCTCCACAGATGGCCTTTCCTTAGGCTCCTTCCTCTCAACTACCTTAAAAACCTCTGAATGACTCTTGGACTCCCCATATGATATAGTAATCATCTCAAACTCTGGGGTAAACGTATCCAGAATTTGCGTGTCCGAAGCATCATGCACACAAACCTGACTCAAGCAACCACCACATGTGACATGATGGTGTCAACGAAGTAGAGAGTATCGTCGTGCGCTCTAGTATGAGTCATTGACATATTGATATCAAAGGTGACCCTATCATCCTCTATGCGAAGTGTTAGCTTACCATCATAAACATCAATCAATGCTTTCTTGGTAGTTAGGAATGGTCAACCTAGAATCAAAGGTACATTAGCATCCTCATACATGTCCAAAATCACAAAGTCAACAGAAAAGACAAACTTATCGACTTTCACTAGCATGTTCTCATAATCCCTTGTGAATATTTCACCGACCGATCCGCAAGCTAGAGACTCATACGAGTAGGAGAAGGCTCGCCTAGGTTGAGCTTAGGAAACACTATATAGGGCATCAAATTTATGATAGCTCCCAGGTCGGCCAAAGCATTGTTGACTGATAGATCACCAATCAAGCATGGAATAGTAAAGCTACCCGGATCAGTCATCTTCTTGGGAAGACGAATTTGGAGAACCGCTGAGCACTTGTTAGGATCTAAGTTTCTTAGATTGTATTTGTTTGTTAAATTGTGAATGATATAAGATGAAAGAACAGAGATGTAATTTCAGTGGAAATGATACCAAACTGTCACACCCTGACTTTTGCGAAAGCGTGATTATGTGTGACTTGCTTAATATCATTGCATTCGACCATAACAAACAACTATATGATAAAACCAAGATATTCATCCATTTATTAAGTTTTAAAAACATCACAACAACATTGTTTAGAATCCAGACATAGACTTCAAATCCAAATTACAAACCATGCAAATTGTTTTAGAGTTCCAAAAGAACACCACAAAAGGCATTAATAAAAACTAGGCTTTGAGATATGTATCCTATCCAGGATAGAATACACACTCCGGACCATTCGACACCGGATGACATCTTTTATTCCAAACAACCCTTGAAAACTTCCAACGCCCGCCAGATCCATACTTAGTTTCCTGAAATACATGTAGTTTGAAAACATCAACAAATGTTGAGCGAGTTCATGTGTTTAGTGTGTGAGCTTGAATAAACCTTGTAATCATCATGAGTAAGTATGTATTTGTAAACCATGGTATGAAAGCAAACAAGGAAAAACAGATCATTAATGGTTTGCAAGGCCATTAATATGTGTGACGTGATTCAAGAAGGCTCAAACCTAGCAGATTTTGCACCAGGCTTCAGTTTGAAGACATAGTCACCCCATGGGCCAAACCCCGGTCCACATGGGTGTGGGCTCGCTACACCCAAATAGATCTATCACTCATGTCCCTCGGTCCTACTACGAGGATTAATGGTCTTAAGCGTTATACCCACCACTCACATGATCAAGCAGTACCTTTCCTTAGATAACCATACCAAATGTAATCGTATGTAAACAATTTGTAACATGTACTTCACCCCCGAAGTTATAAAACCGAAAACAGTACAAAGAAAAGGGGGACATGAACTCATAGTTTTGTGTTCTTCGAATCCGACTGTAACTCAAAGTTTCCTCTGGTGTACACGACTACCTACAACGTACTACGGTCTATTAGCCCGAGAGGGTCGTGCCTTGACTTAGTATTAATTAGTGTCTTTGAGTTACTTTTCATTGTGTCTTCAATATTATTCCAAGTTATATAATTATTTGTTAAAATAATAAATATTTTAACTTAAATTATATTTATTAAATTTTGGTATAATAGTTAAAATAATATATTTTGACTTGTTACTTTTTATATGTTTATACATGTATATCCTTCCCAAGGATGGGTGTATTTGTATTCGTATTCTTATACTTTTATATTTTTGCCAAGTATCGGTGGCGTATTCCGGTGTATTTAGACGTATAAGAATACATATTTTTTTATTGTGTTTATTAAGAATCCTTATACTTAATTTTTGTATTAACTTCTCCGGAATAATATTTCCAATAAAAATACATCAATATATATTTTCAAAATATATATTTTAAGAAATATTACATAGAAAAATTACTTATAATTTTTCCTTGGCAAAATACTTATAAATCTCATACAAGTCTCAAAAATAGTATATTTTCAAGTCTAATTTAGAAAATATGTATAAAATCATTTTTCACCCAAAAATAATATATTTCAAGTTTATTTAAGAAAATAAATTTTCTCCCAAAAATAATGTATTTCATGTTTGTTTGAGAAAATATATATTTTCTTCCAAGAATAACACATCTTCTAATAGTTTCAAGAAAAAGAGTTAACTGCCATTTCAGTCCCTGTGGTTTGGTCACTTTGGTCATTTCCGTCCAAATTTCAAAAATGCGCAATTTTCCTCCCTGACATACTAGAAAGGTGCCATTTCACTCCAAATTCTCATAAGCCAGTTAAAGTCAGTTACGTGAGTATACTTAATGAAGGGTATTTTAGTCCTTTTATAATTATTTTGTTTTCCCTTTATGTTTTTATTAACCAAAACCCCCCTCCCCTGTATAAAACCCCCATTTTCCCTCCATTCTCATAACAGACCAACCCTAAATCCCAAATTCACCCGTCGATTAACCCCTTTCCCTCAACAATCTGTGTACAATCAACGATCAACAACAATGGATCATGAACACGACAACGATCCAAACTGGAGGGTTCGAGGTGTTTACTCAAATTTCGACCCTGAAATCGCATATGGTAGGTTTACATTCGTCACTTTTTGGTTTTTGAATGATTGTTTTTCTTCATCATGTATAAATTAGGACTAATGTTGGTTGTATAATCGTTTCAGAACACCGACCTGATATGTTCACAATGCAAGTTCACCATGGAGGTGAACTCACTCTGTTCCCAGATATAACATACGAGGGGGGGGGGACAATCGAATATGTTGATAGGGTGAATGCGGACTATTTCTCGCGAGTAATCATCAATGACATGATGGTGGAACTTGGTTATATGGAAGAGGATCTGGATCTTTTAAAATACTATTTTAGGATTCCAGGTGAAGATATGGATTTTGGGTTAAGGCCAATAGGTACAGATGCTGATATTCTTAGGTTGATTAAACAGGCAACAGAGACTAAGGTTATAGAGTTATATGTTGAAAAGGTTCAAAAAGTGGATTTAGGAGACTTGACACAGGAACCATTAAATGTGGTCTTTCCTGAACAACATCAACAACCTCAAAATGATTCTGATTTAGGAGATCTAACACAGGAACCAGGTTATGGTGGTGATCAAAATCCAGTAGGTGGTGATGAAATTCTAGTAGGTGGTGATCAAATTCCAGTAGGTGGTGTTGGTAGTCCAGGAGGTGGTGATGGTAGTCCAGGAGGTGGTGGTGATAGTGAGGGCAGTGGTGTTGATAGTGAGGGCAGTGGTGATGATAATGAGGGCAGTGGTGATGATAATGAGGGCAGTGGTGATGGTAGCAGTGGTAAGGTCCAGTCTGAGGGAAGTGAATCTGAAGACCCTGAGTTTATTCCTGATGATGAGGTTGGTTTGTTATGAGAATGGAGGGAAAAGGGGGGTTTTATACAGGGGATGGGGGTTTTGGTTAATAAAAACATAAAGGGAAAACAAAATAATTATAAAAGGACTAAAATACCCTTCATTAAATATACTCACCTAACTGACTTTAACTGGGTTATGAGAATTTGGACTGAAATGGCACCTTTCCAGTATGTTAGGGAGGAAAATGGCGCATTTTTGAAATTTGGACGGAAATGGCCAAAGTGACCAAACCACAGGGAATGAAATGGCAGTTAACTCCAAGAAAAATATATATTTTTACTTGCCAAGAATAATATATTTTCTCCTTGTAAAAAATATGATATATTTTGTAATAATTGTAAAATCATATTTTCATTCTCTTAGTGTCCAAAATATACTTATGAGTAAAATTTCCGGAATATTTTTGTGAGTTATATTCCTTTGTTCGGTTTTTCCAATATTGTGGGTATAATTTGTATATTCATTCTCTTGGAATTTTGGTAATATTTTGGATTGTAATTTCTTGGTATTTTGATAAGTTATATTATTTCAAGTCCTAAAACAATATAACTAATACACATAATATACAAATAATCACACAAATGGTGACTTCTAAATATATATTTCATGAATACATATTTAGTCACTTTTATTTATGAAAAACCAACCTCCAATAATTATAATTTTTGTAACAAAAATTATGGCAAATTTTATATGAAAATTCATGGTTTAAAATATTCTTGTAAATATTTGTTTAAAAATATTTCTCTAAGTATTTAATTTTTAGAAAAAAATTGCCATAGTTTCCCCTAAAAAATGGAGGTTTCCATGCCTTCAAGGCATATCATTTTCTTTTGTAAATCAACACAATCAACAACAAATCAATCTACACTTACCAATTTGCCAAAATCAAGCATAAACTACTATCTCATCAACTTGAAAATTTATAAAAATGTGTAGTAACTTACTAGTGTATTTAGTAAGTCCAGTTACCCTTTAAAGTGTGGTTGTTTATTTAAAAACTTCATTTTTGAAAGAATTAGTTCTTTACAACTTGTATATCATTTTTCTAAAAATATTTCTTCTTGGATTTTTCTTGTTAAATACATGATCCTACACTTGATTAAGTAAACTTTGTATTTTTAACTTGATTTCTTGAAAAAACAATTCTTGAAATCATAGATTTACAAGACTTATACCTTACTTTGATCATCACTTAACAAGAAAACAACTTATTCTTTCAAGTTCATGATTTACATGAAGATGATCTATGGATCTTTAACATTTTCATCATCTCATCTTGCTAGATTATGTTTTAAATCATTATCTAGCAAGATCACCTGATGATCCACATCAAAAACATGAGCAAACAACATTCAACAAGCATAACAACACATAAACTTCATGACTTCTTATGATTTTAAGCTTATGTTCAAGTTTCAAGTTCAAGATTCTCAGTGTTCATCATAATCAACAACTTGTATCTTCTTTTAACCACTAAAATAAGATGTAAAATGAAGAGTATGGTGTTCTTATTACTAGCTCAAGGCTAGGGATGATCACTAGATGAAATGGAGTGGATAAAAGCACAAGAGAAATGTCCTTCAACTTCCACAAGCTCCAAGCTTCCTTATATAGCTTCTAACACCTTTGAGTAGTAATGGAATGGTTGGAACTTGATTGTTGAAGATGGATATGTGTGAGGGTGTTCTCGGCCGTGAGTGGAGGGAGGAGGAGAGGAGAGGAGAGTGTGGTGTTGAAGGTGTTGTGTGAAAATGAAAGTAGTGAACTAATGGATCATCTTATAACACTCCAACACAAGTTTAACTATTGGTTAACATCTTTAATAAAGATAAAACATAATCTTATTAAATAACAAAATAAAATCTACATGTGGGGCCCTTGTTGGCCGTAAACTAGGTGGGGGGGTCTAGGCTTAGGTTGTAACTAGAAGTTAGTTTATGGTTAGATTTCAAGTAATCTAGTTAGGTATTTAGTTGTTTGTATGATATATAGTGTGTTATGATGTTTGGGGACCATAACTAGCTTGGTAATGTTAAAACAATGCTTCTAGTGAAAATTTGGTATTTCGGGTAGTGTCCGGTTGTTTGGTTGGTTACCGGTTCGTTAAGGTGCTAAACTATGCACTTTAGTGTGCTTTATGTTACGTTTTGTGACAGTTTTGATTCCCGACACTTAGGAAAGCATTCAGGACCATTTAACCATATTTCTGCATGATATTAAAGTTTTTAAATGCTGAATTTTGCTGATTTCTGCAGAATTCTGCAGTTTAGGTGAGTTTTAGGCACTTTCCGGCACTTAAACTATCTCTAGGCAGACAGTTTTGTGATCCATACTTTCCTACACACTATACTAGTGTAATACTTGGTTTCTGGCTCACACTGTGTCTCAACACCAATTCTGTCTATACGCTGAACTCCGTCAGCATTTTTCTGATTTGTCTGATAACTGTGTTATCTTTGTTTCGTGCACCATTTGAATCAATAAAGTTTGCATGCAATAATGTTATGTCATTTGCAATATATGATGCACATGTATGTATAATGACAATAATCAGAAAGCAATTCAAGTAATTAATTGCAATTCAGCACAGTCATTAAGCACTAATCATTGTTTAATAATTGTACGGATACCCGTAATTTTGACAGTTGTAACATTCTCTCCCTGTTATGAAAATTCCGTCCTCGAAATTTAAATTACATTAACTCCTTAGGGTTACATTATGTGTGTATGGGTACGAATAATACCAAAGTGATTAACCACGAAACCGAAACAAGACTTATTTGAATCAGGTGAATTCAGGGACATATTGCAACAATAGGAACCCAGCGGTTAAAAGGTTTGTAACTTAGTCAACAAGGGTTCAACAAAAGAGGAGTTTCGACCAATAGAATTCCAAACGATCGTTCACAATATGCAAATGAGTTCTAGCGACAATAACATCCCGCTAGATGAACTTAGAACCAGCAAGCTCAAAGGTAACTGTAACATAAAAGTGATCCGTCAAGTTTCGAATAAATAAATGAAAAGAATCAGTGTGTTGACATTATTGAATTGCGAGAATACACCGAAATGAAATACAATCGAATCTGGTGTATCATTGTCTTAATTCGTAGTTGCATTAAGAATGTTTAAATGACAAGTCAAACAAAAGTATGTGTAGTTTCGTGTGAAATGGTTGACCATGATTAGCACAAGCTACAAGTTTGTACCGACACCACAAGGTGTCGTAACAACATAATTCAATAATAGCGGTGACCGAACAAGTTCACCGTTTTTGCATTCAAATGAAAGTGTAATGAAGCAAACCTGAAAATTTGATTCAAATGGCATCGTAGGATTTTTCAATTGAATATAGAACACCAAAGAACTAATGTTTCCGATCGAAGATGAAAAATAATGAATACTGCAAAGTATTTGATCGATAATGAAAGAACCGTTAGGAGGTACACTGGGATATAAAATGAATTTATGTACCATTGTCTTAACACACGATTGTGTTAAGACTGCTTTAATCATGGTAAAACAGAACGAATTTAAAGCAAGTCAATGAATAAATAATTAAATCCGTGTATGAGATGCGTAAACGACATTAGCGTAGGCTTCAAATTAACGAGACACCACCACAGGTGTGGGAACCAACAGGCGTTTCAATGGAGCCGTAGACGAAACAAGTCTACTACGAAATCGGAACAAAAGAGACACTTACAAAGATGAATTTGAATATGATGCTCTCAATACATCATACGGTGTCTTGAATTAAATATGCGAAATGGACAAGTTCAAGCAATTGAACTTGGTTTCAGCGCAATCGACAATAAATACATGTATCGACCATGAGATTTCGGCAATGTTACAAAGATGAACTATGTATGTAACTTGAAGGAAAAGAAATTTCAAGAGGGTTCTGTTGACTCAATATCAAGGAGTCGATACTTACAATAATGCAGATTATTCGAGACACACGGCAATAACTGGATATAGTGAAATGATATTTGTAACTTTGATGAAAACGATCATTAGAGGGGAAGCCACATGCGTAATAAACGATGCATGTGTATCATATGAAATGATCAAGAAATGAGGTAAATGAGTGTTCGCTTTAATAAAGAAAATTATCGTGATGCAACTACCATTAAGAGGAGTAGAGATGCAAAAATCTACTTGCTAGAAGCAAAAGTGGAAATTTCAATATAAGAATTTCGAGTACTTCACCTGCTCGGTTAACTAAAATAGCATATACGACAGAATAATGGTGTTTGCCCGAGTTAATGGAAGCGGTTCCTAAGTGACAACCTTTAATGAGTTTTGACCTAAGTTCCCGAAGGTCCTAAGTACATGTCTCCTAGATTCTCCAAGTTTTGTATTCTGTGTCTAACTGTTCATGTACCATGCATAAAACACAACGCTAGCGTATGTTTAATACAAATTGTTGTCTCACTGTTCTTCGGTATACTTTCTTCCTAAATCCGCAGCTGGCGATAACTTGATCGAAGATCGATCTTGGAATAGTAACTTGAACCCTGAAGTTGGTCGAATAAATCATTAATCCTCGGCAAGGGATACCGGTTCTTGATGGTTAACTTGTTTAGCTCCCGGTAGTTGATGCACATATGCAAGCTACCGTCCTTCTTCTAGACGAACAGTACTGGAGCTCCCCAAGGCGAGAAGCTGGGTCTCATAAATCCCTTTTCTAGCAACTCCTAAAGCTGTGATGACAACTCTTGCATTTCTGAAGGCGCAAGTCGGTAAGGTGTCTTAGCTACAGGCGCGGTGCCTGGAACCAAGTCAATGTGGAACTCGACTTGTCGTTAAGGAGGTAATCCTGGCAAGTCTTCGGGAAGACTTCAGGATATTCCCTTACCATAGGGATATCTTCGAGCTTCGGTTCTTCGGCTTCTTTGTCCACGACATGAGTCAAGAAGGCAACACATCCTTTACGCAAAAACTTTCATGCCTTCAAACAACTAATAATCCGTAGAGGCATATCCTGCTTCTCTCCATGAATCACGATCGTCCCTTCCTTCGCCATTGGGTTGCGGATGATCTTCTCATGGCATACAATCTCCGCTCAATTGTTCGACAACCAATCCATCCCAATTACAACGTCGAAGCTTCCCAATTCAACTGGCAGAAGATCTAACGAAAACTCACGCTCTCCAAGCTCTATAAAGCAGCCTCTAATAATTTCATTAGCTTCTACTAGCTTCCCATTAGCTAGTTCTATCGAGTACGGAATATCTAACTTACTTGCTACTAAACCAAGTATATTCTTAAACTCTAGAGATACGAAGCTATAATCAGCACCGGTATCAAATAGCACAGATGCAAATTGTTGATTAGTAGGGAACGTACTAGTGACTACGTTCGGATCCTGGCGTGCTTCACGAGCTCCAATGTTGAACACTATTCCATGAGCTTGGTTATTCTTAGGGCAATATTTTCTAACGTGCCCCACGTTCCCACATTTGAAGCAACCTGGAACTCTATCATTATCGTTTCCGTCTTGGTTGCCGTCATCATTTCCTCCTTGTCTGGGATACTTCGCCCAACAGGCATCCTTGTTGTGTCCTTCCTTTCCGCACCTATCGCACTTAGGCCTCAGACATCGACCTTCATGGTGAAACTTGCACTCATCACATCTTGGCTTAGTCCCCAAGTAAATCTTACCACCGGCCTGGTTGTTTTTAGGGCAATACTTTTTAAAATGCCCTATGTCGCCACAGTCAAAACAACTTTGACCACGTCCTTAATCATCACCATTTCCGCCTTGGTAGTTGTTATTGTTGTTTCCTCTGCGATTTCCGCTACCATCCTGACCTCTATTTCCATGTCCAGCACTGTACCAACACGTCTCCTTGGCATGACCCACTTTACCGCATACATCACTTTTTCCATACCTGCATGGCCCAGCATGATGAAGTAGGCAGTTGTCGCACATAGGCAGGGTACCCATATATCTTTTTCCTTTTTTGGCATTGTTGTTGTTATTCGCCCGAGCACCCTTTTGGAAATCAGTGAGCTTCCTTTTGTTCTTCCCAGATGACTTCGCATGAGTCTCCTTCTTCTCTTCAGAGGTTGAAAATTTTTCCAGTCTGATCGCTTCTTTAGTGAGCGCCACACTTAAGTCAGTCACTCGCATCGATAGTTGGTGGAGGCGTTGATGCCGTCATCAAGCTCAGAATATGAGGCGCCAATCCCCAGATGAATTGTTCTATCCTCTTAAACTCTGGTTCCGCCAGATATGGAACAACTCACGACAAATCATGAAGTCTCTGCACACATTCCACCACCTTTGGACCTTCCATCCTAAGGTTCTAGAATTCAATTTCCAGCTTCTGGATTTCCGCCTGAGAACAATACTTCCTACACATCAATTCTTTCAGCTCATCCCATGTCAAAGCATACGCAGCTGTCTCGCCTAACATCTGAACCTGAAGGTTCCACCATGACAGAGCCCCATCTTGAAACAGTCCATAAATGTACGTGATTTGTTGCTCTGGAGTACATTTGCTCAATCATAAAACAGAATCCGTATTCTCGACCCATCTTACAAAAGCTACGGCACCTCCAGTGCCGTCAAAGTTCAGAGGCTTGCAGTCCAAAAACTACTTGTAAGTACAGCCTGCACAAGCAACATCATTCACAGAAGGCATTAACAAAGCACACTCGGAAATGTCCAAACGTATTGTAATGTGTCTTAGGTGACTTAAACATTACCATTAGGTGGGTTATTACCTGAGGTACCTCCGCTATGTTTGTAGCGAAGAACCTCATGCTGTGTGATGGCCTGTGTGATGCGCGCTTGTAATTCTGCCTCGGTCATGGGCAGCTGGATGTTCCTTCAAGGAGGCATTCTTCTTCTAATAAGAAGATCGGATTGGTCAGGTCTTATTTGTTACGTAAATGAGTAGTTGTCTAGAGGTCGTATGTACTTATATATAAACAATCATCATATCAAGCAATCATGCAACGACACAATCATAGCATAAACAAGTAATTCAACAATGTGTTTAGTGAGAACATGACGATTGAGCTTTCATTAATTATCGACCACTATTACATTGTTTACAAAAGGGTATCACATCAAAAGGGACACAAGGTCACACTACCCTCGTCCAATAAGTCTGTCTATGTACAAAAATCACATAGCCAAAAGGTGGTCTTCAAAAGTCTTCACAATCTTGGCTCAATAGTGATGCTCTCACCCAGAGTAATGCAATCTGCATAAGACCAAAAACCTATTGTACTGATGGCGGAAGAGGAGGAGGGAGGAAAATCAACTTGAGAACATGTACGAGCTCCTCCTCGAGTTTACACATATGATGCAGCAAGTAACGGATCTGTTGCTCGACCGTAAGAAATCGAGCATCAAACTCTGGAAAAGGAGTAAGAGGAGCAGGTGGATGAGCAAAAAGAGATGGTGATGAATGAGGGGGAACAAAAGCAGGCTGACAAGGACATGGTTAAGGACGTGGTGTCGACTCAAGCTCCAAGACTCTGCTACTCATAACTTCAAATCGAAGCTGAAGCGAATAAAGTAACTCATCCTGTGTATAGCCAACAAAATGTGAGGGATTGTAGGGGTCTGAGTCGGCATGGAATACAGTGGGGACCATCGGAATGGCACATCAAGTGGTGAAGAAGTAAATGGAGCAAAAGGTGCAGACTGAGGGGCCTGAGAAAAAAAGCTGTTGAGACATAAGGATCATGACGAGGCTGCTGGCCTGAAGTACCTTCCCCTGGACGGGGTGCGGGTATGTCCTGCAAGAAAACAATAGGTAAATCAACACGATGGACATCGGACTCCACAGGGTGCAAAGGAGCAACATCAGCGGGTGCGGGTACAGGTGGAGGAATAAGTGGCTCAATAACAGGAGGGTCAACAGGTGCAGGAACTGGGTCAGATATGAGGGGTGCAATGTCTGGTGTGCCAAAAGAAATAGGGTCAGGCTCAGGTATCGGCTCGGGATCAGTAGGTGCGACATCAGGCTGATCAAAAGGATCAAGCTCTAGCTCAGGATCAAGCTCGGGGTCGTGTGGAGGAGATGGTGTTTCAGACATGGCCGTGTCATCATCAGAATCGGTAGCGTAACGCTGTAATCCAACTGCCTTCAAGGCGGAAGACGTCACAGACTAACAGGAATCTGAGACCGAGTGCAAACTTGTAACACCACGTAAAAATGTGTCCAATTATGTAAAGACACGTGTCCTAAACTCTAGATATGTGAAAGATTGAGTTTGAAGGACTAAAGTTGCCAAACGATGAAAATATGAAAGGGATTTCATCTAACTAATTCAGTGAACCACTTTAGATGAAATGGAGACTGTAATTGACATCAGTGGATGTGCTAAGGAAGACATAGTGAAGTTTGTGTCTCAATCTTTCAAGGGCGACACCCTCACTTGGTGGAAAGCATTGGTGCAATCCACTGGAAATGTTCCCCTGTATAACCTTTCGTGGAACAAGTTTGTTGATCTTGTGAAGGACACTTACTGTCCTCAACATGAAGTCGAGAGAATAGAGGCTGACTTCCTCACTTTGGTGATGAAGGACTTGGACTGTAGGTCCTATGTGACCAGTTTCAACTCGATGTCGAGACTTATACCATATTTGGTCACTCCTGAACCCAAACACATTGTGCGTTTCATCGGTGGTCTAGCCCCTGAAGTGGAAGGAAATGTCAAGGCTTCTAAGCCTGCTACATATAGATCTGCTGTGGATCTATCTTTGTCCCTTACTCTAGATGTTGTGAGGAGTAGGGCAAAGAAAGCTACCGATGACGGGAAGAGGTAGAGGGAGGAAGACAACTCCCCTCAATCTAACAAGAAGAACAAAGGGAACTTTAGTTCTAAGAAAGGGCAGTCAAGTGACAAGCCCAGGTGCAAGACCTGCAACAAAAGGCACTTTGGAAAGTGCAACCAAGACCCACAAGCTAAACCATGTGGGATTTGCAAGAAGAAAGGGCACAAGTCCGTAGAGTGCCGAAACATCAAGGATGCAACCTGTTACGGTTGCAATGAAAAGGGGCACATCAAGACAAATTGCCCCAAGAATGCTAAAAAGCCCGAGGAGGCGAAGAAAACGAATGCGAGAGTTTTTCAGATGAATGCTAGGGAAGCGGTGAACGATGAGAACGTCATAACAGGTACCTTCCTCATTAATAATAATTATGCTAGAGTCTTATTTGATTCAGGTGCTGATAAGTCCTTTGTAGACCATAAGTTTTGTAATTTACTGAATCTGCCTATTAAGACTCTAGACATAAAATATGAAGTAGAGCTTGCTGATGGTACCTTAGAAACAGCCTCAACTCTTCTTGATGGATGTTTCATATCCATTAAGAATCATTCTATCCCGCTATCCCTCTTGTCATTGAAATTGGTTGGGTTTGATATAGTTTTGGGCATGGATTGGTTGTCGCATAACCAAGCCTAAATTGCCTGTGACAAAAAGCTAGTTATCATCAAAACCCCTTCTGGTGAATCCGTCACTATCCAAGGAGATACACAATATGGTTTGCCCAACAATGTGTCTATTCTCAAAGTATCAAGGTGTCTAAAGAACGGATGTGTCATTTACATGGCACAAGTGACAGTGAATGACCCGAAACCAAAGATTGAAGATATTCCTATTATCTCCGAGTATCCTGATGTCTTTCCTGACGAATTACCTGGATTACCTCCTGATAGGCAAGTTGAATTCAGGATAGACATTCTCCCAGGATCTGCACCAATTGCACGAGCTCCTTATCGTCTAGCGCCTACTGAAATGAAAGAACTCAGGACTCAATTGGTTGACTTACTGGAAAAAGGTTTTATTCAACCTAGCTCTTCGCCTTGGGGAGCTCCAATATTGTTTGTAAAGAAGAAGGATGGATCAATGCATATGCGCTTATGCATTGATTACCGTGAGCTAAACAAGGTAACGATGAAGAATTGTTATCCCTTACCCAGGATCGACGACTTATTTGATCAGCTCCAAGGAGCGAGCTTCTTCTCGAAGATTGATTTGAGATCCATATATCATCAACTTAAGGCCGAACTGAAGATGTACCTAAGACGGCGTTCAGAACGAGATATGGACATTTCGAGTTTTTAGTGATGCCTTTTAGGCTCACTAATGCACCAGCAACATTCATGGACCTCATGAATAGAGTCTGCAAGCCATACTTAGATAAGTTTGTCATTGTCTTTATAGACGACATACTTATCTATTCTCGTAATCAAGTTGATCACGAGAAGCACCTTTGATGTATCTTAGGATTACTTCAACAGGAGAAGCTATATGCTAAATTCTCCAAGTGCGAGTTCTGGCTTTGTGAAGTCCAATTTATTGGACACGTTGTTAGCGAGCGTGGTATCCAAGTTGATCCCGCCAAAATAGAAGCCATCATGAACTGGGAAGCACTGAAGACGCCTACAGAAATTCGCAGCTTTCTGGGTTTAGCTGGTTATTACAGAAGATTCATTGAAAATTTTTCAAGGATAGCTGCACCATTGACATCCTTGACCCGTAAGAATGTAAAATTTGATTGGGGTCCAAAACAACAAGAATCCTTTGAGATTCTTAAGCAAAAATTGAGCAATGCTCCGGTGTT
>JARYGA010036508.1:0-33859 GCA_030545235.1 Helianthus tuberosus | reverse complement strand
ACCTAGTTGCAATGGATGACCTTTACCTTTAATAATTACAGTCACAGTCCTTTATTTTGAAAACCTGTTACATCTTTCGTCCTTTAGCACTAACTTGGTTAAAATTTTTAGTTAAATATAACATGTGTCTTGCACATGAGGGTAGTTTAGTAATTTTACCATTAAACTTAGAATATATTTAAGAAAATAAACAATATATCATCCTCTACCTCTCAATCTCCTGTCTTCCCAATCTTCTCTCTCAAATCAACCCCACCACCACTGTGACAACCACCACCACCACCGCCTCCATATAGATCCACCACACCGTCACAGTGCCTCCATCCAGATCCGCCACATCGCCACCTCCATCCATCCAAATCGCCACACCGCAGAGTCTCAACAACTCGACTCGACTCATCTACAGAACAAGAATCGAACCAGATCGTCCTGATCAACCCACTGATACAACACATGGTAGTGATGAATGAGTTCACGAAACCGGGTCAGCCGCCGGCGAGTCTGGCGTCGATCGACGGTTTACCGACCCCTGAGATGTTTTAGGAGGATGCGGAGGAGAGAGGTTTTAGGAGACCGGAGCTCCGACGAGTTAGAGTCATGACGACGGTGGTTTTTGGTCAGATCTGAGATTTGTGTTTGAACTTGAAGGTATCTTGATTAGGGTGAAAAGTTACAGGTTTAATTTTGCACCCATTGTTTAATTTTTTGGTCAGATCTGTTAAAACCCCCAATCTTGCACCCATTGTTTAATTTTTGTGGGTTTCTCGAAAGTTGATGTTATTTGTTGAAATTTGTGTTTGAACTTGAAGGTATCTTGATTAGGGTGAAAAGTTACAGGTTTTTATGCATCATTATTGACATTGTTATGGGTTATATGTGATGGTGGTAGTGGCGGAAGGATGAGGTGGCTATCACATTGACATTAGGGTGGGTAATGGTAACATAGTGGTGGTTTCAGGTGGAAGTGGTAGTGGCGATTGAGATTTTGAACGAGAGAGAGAGATGGGCTGTTGAGAGAGACAGAGTTTTGGTTTTTATATTAAGGGTCTGTGTGATAGTAAGGAAGAGAGGGACATAGGGCTTAGAGAGAGAGAGAGAGAGAGCCACCGCCATCATCTCCTGCCACCACCTCTAGCCGCCGTCACCTCCTGCCACCACCACCAGCCACCGTCATCACCCCACCCCTGTTTTTTTTGCTGCAGGCAATTAAGAGAGAGAGGGAATGAGAGAGAGAGTGTGTGAAAGAGAAAAAAAGGTATTTATATTTGATTTTATTTTTTTTATTTATACTATAAATAATTAAGTAGAAAGACTAAACTGCCCTTAAGTAAATAAATTTAACTGAAAATTTTAACCAAGTTAGTGCTAAAGGACGAAAGATGTAACAGGTTTTCAAAATAAAGGACTGTGACTGTAATTATTAAAGGTAAAGGTCATCCATTGCAACTAGGTACAAACATAAAGGACGAAAAGTGTAATTTTTCCTAAACTAAATTTATAGTTTTATATATACCAGTCTAGGGGAAGGATCCACTAAAAAGTGGATTTTGCCTAAGTAGCCTAAGAAGGAATCTTAACCATTCATTTTTCAAATCAATGGTTAAGATGAAAGGGTAGGAGAAAGGAGGAGTGCAAGGGTATCTTGGGAAAATCCTATTTATGGACTTTCTCTCTCCACATACAAGGCACATGCATATTTCACCCCCATTTTTTAAATGTTCATAACTTTTTTATACGACATTATTTTTTCATAAAAATTTCACCATAAAATCGAGCGTCTTTTTATCTTTAATTTGAGTACCATATTGCTATATAAAATATGAAGACTAAAAAAACCCACTAAAATGTGTTGTATTTCTATGTTGTATAACATTTTTTTGTGCTGGATTTTTGTACTATATTTTTGTACTAAAATTTTTGTGTTGATTTTTTTTGTCTTAAATTTTTTTTTTCTCAATTTTTTGTGCTGGATTTTTTTGTACTACATTTTTTTGCTAAATTTTTTTGTGCTATATTTTTTGTACTAGATTTTTTTGTGTTATATTTTTTGTACTACATTTTTTGTGTTATATTTTTTGTACTAGATTTTTTGTGCTATATTTTTTTGTACTAGATTTTTTGTGCTAGATTTTTTTGTACTAGATTTTTTTTTGTATTTTTAAAAAACAAAAGGGGTGCCACATGTCATTTTCACTCCTATTTATAAGGACCAAAATGCCCTTGATTCCTAATTATTAGGAGTGCCACATGTCATCATCACAATCCTTCTTAGGCTACTTAGGCAAAATCCACTTTTTAGTGGATCCTTCCCCTACCAGTCTATTAGATTTTGGTCCACTATAAACAAATTTATAACTATATCTATACGTACTAGCTCAACCAAGCCAACAAAGAAATATTAACACCAAATCTAAAAGTTAAATCATAAACTGCTAAACGACGGTCTGATCATCGCCTCAATGTCTCATTTGTTACCCTATGTCGATCGTCTCCTGCTCTCAACGTTATTGTTCATCGTCTCATCGGCTACAACATTGTTATTCATAAAAAAAAAAATTAGTTTTCCATCACCTAACTGCCGTACAGAAATGATGACTCGCAGACAACGAATGCATATTGAAGGACGAATGCATGCTTATCGTTAGGCAGTGTCGCACGGGCCCATAAATTCTTTTTACCCGTATTATCGTTTTGTATTTTATAATATTCATAAAAAAAGTATTTGATCGACTCGTCCCCAAACTTTGTTACAAAAATTAATTTCATTTATTAAATTTTGTAATCTAACTAAAAACTAGAATTAAGCTCCACTGCGTTGCGGTGGGGGCGTAAAACTATGTCAAATAGTACTAATTGTCACACTATCGCCAGCGACTACCAACACTGAGTCGATCCAGGATCCGCGCGTTGCGACGAACTTATCAAACGTAAAAACATTGAACCACACATGCACGTTGCGTCGCGTTAACTCGCAGAATTTTGAACAAAACAAAAAAACGTTGGACCACAGACGCACGTTGCGCAGTGTTAACTCGCAAAATTTAGAACGAAACATAAATCGAAATTTTGCGAAAGATGAAAAGTGTGAGGTACCAAAGTTGAAGGTAAAAATGTTGTTAGGTTAAATTGAAAATAATGAAAAGTTTTAAGTTAAAAATAAAATAAAATAAAACAATTTATTTGAGTTAAAATTGCAAAATATAAAAAACTTTTGGGTTAAAGTTGAAAAATTAAGTTTTTTTTTTGAAAACCCCCCAAGCATGATGTATAACACTCTATGCACAAAAATGTTACAAATTTATGGAATGTAAATGTAAATGGAAATGTAAATGTAAGTGTAAATGTAAATGTAAATTTGTGGAATTTAATGTAAATAGTTGCATTTCATGGGTTAAGTCATTCTACAAAGAATCCTAATTGTAAGAAGTGTAAGAAGGATTTATAGATTGACAAGTGTCCAATAAGCTAAAATCTAAACCCACTACATCACCACCCAAAACCTAAACATCCACCCCCACCCCACCGCACCACCACCCAAAAACCTACCCCTCCCCCCAAAAAAAAACCTATAAATTTCCTAAACACCCACCACAGGGCCGTCTTCGAAATTCTTGAAAAAATTTTAGGCCTAGGGCGAGAAAAAAACCGGGCCCCTAAATATAACGCCAATAACTCATGTGTAAAACGTCTATAGACTATAATGCGACAATAATTGTTATGAACCCAAAGACAAAACAAACACTATGTATAGATATGAAAATGTCTCTTATATAGGTTCAACCAGCTCTTTCAAAAAACATCAAATATTAAGAAGTAACATTTAAAAAAAAAAAATTAAGTTATAATTTAATCATATCAAGTTTAGAAGAAAATTTGT
This sequence comes from Helianthus tuberosus, assembly GCA_030545235.1. Taxonomy (NCBI): domain Eukaryota; kingdom Viridiplantae; phylum Streptophyta; class Magnoliopsida; order Asterales; family Asteraceae; genus Helianthus; species Helianthus tuberosus. The sequence goes on along the minus strand of JARYGA010036508.1, from coordinate 29,982 downwards.
AATTTATAATAGATTTAATGCATATAATAGAATTGTTTTTTGTCATGGATAAAATGATATGATTGTTTATGTGGTTGAGGCCCACAACATGTTATGTTGGATTTGGGCTGGAGTCATATAAGAAAGCTTGTTTTATATATATCATTTCACTCATTTACGGTATTCTTATTAGTTTATTCATTCATTCAGTATATATATAATAAAATTTTAATAAAAATATGTATCCGGGCCCTCGGGAAGACTAGGCCCTGGGCCGTCGCCCACCCCGCACTCCCTCAAAGACGGCCCTGACCCACCACTACCCAAAAACCTAAACCCCCCACCCCCCCCCCCCCCTCTCGACAAAAAAAAAGGGGTAAGTGATGGGGGGGTTAGGTTTTTGGGTGGTGGTGGCCGGTGGGTGTAGTTTTTTTTTTTTTTTTTTTTTTTTTGTAGTGGGCTTTTTTTAGAAGCCTTTATACACTTCTTACAATTAGAAACCTTTGTATTTGATCCTAATCCTGCATTTCATATTTATATATTATGGGCTGCCTATTGTATTTAGGTTGCTAGGATCAAGTAGGCTGCTGGAAGTGGAGATGCATAAACCTTGTCATTTTCCCAAACCAGTTCAAGTTGTAATTGGTTCTAGTTTGTGTCAAACACAGTCAAAACCGGTTTTAGTTGGAATCGGTTCAGGTTAGGACCGTTTTTTAGGGAAAAATAATTGGCCCGATTCCGGTTTAGTTCATGTTTGTCTAGTTTTAAAGTATAGGTGCCCAAACTAATTACAACCCGTGTGTTTAGGTCGGGTTCAAACTGGTTTCAATATCGGTTATGGTTGTGAGTTACAAATTGGTTCCGGTTCCCAATTTGTTATTGTTATTATTATTATTTTTGTTATTATTATTCTTATTATTATTATTGTTTTTTTTTTGTGTGTGCATCTAGCTGGAAGGACCATTCCTTAATAAGAGAAGCCGAAGTGTTGGATATGTAAATTGATGACTCATAGAATATTAAGGCTTAATATACTCGAGTGAGGGAAACACCACAGCTGATCAATATATTATTAAGGCCTATCTATCATATAGAATATTCAAACCCAACCCATAGCTAAGCCCACAACAATAGCTAAGCCCATAATACGGCCGAAGCAGATCTAGATATGATCCAGTTTTCTTTTTCGTTATTTTCACCTGTGAGTAGAGATGGGCATAATAACCGGTTACAAACCCGACCCGGTAGACCCAACCAGGAACCGCTTCCAGTTCCTACCCACTTTATTAAAGAACCGGTTCCGGGTTCAAAAAACCCGCAGGTTCTTACCCGGCTCCACTTTTTATAAAAAAAAAAATCGGTCCGTACCAGGTTCCTACCCGGAACCGGTTCCCCCGTAACCATTACATAAAACATAAATGTTTATTAGAACCGGTTACATGACATTTTATACAAAAGTTAAATCCTACAAATCCTACATTACATAAAACACAAAACATTTATTTAACAACTAAACATAACTTAACTCTTAAAATCCTAGATAGTAACCGGTTACATAAAACACACTAAACATTCGAAGAACCGGTTCCGGATGCTTCACCGACTTCATTTTTCTTCGAGTTTGTAACCGGACAATGACGATCGGTGTGTTTTTTTAACGTGGACTTGGCCGTAGCCTTCATGAATTTGCCACATGCTTTGCACCGTGCCATCTCGTGGCTGTCGCTCATTAAGCACAAATCAAAGTGCTTCCATACATGGGGTTTCTCTTGGTTTCCAAAACCATAACGACCTCATCGTTGCACGCCATTTGAATTGTGGAGCTTTGAAAATATAGATTTGAAGGTGTAAGTTATGTATTTTGGAAGAAGGTGCTTGAATATATATAGTAGAAACTGATTCCCACATTTTAATGGCCATTAATCGGTTTCTAACGGCATTATAGCCGTTGGAACCGATTCCGACAGTATTTGCAGCTTTTTCATTGAATTATCCGAAGGAACCGGTTCTTCCGAGGAACCGGTTACAACTCTACCCGGAATCGGTTAGTATCGGTTCTTGTGTTAATGTTCTAAAACCGGGTAGGAACTGGAACCGATTCCTACAAGAACCGGTTCCATTCACACTCATTCAAGAACCGGGTACGATTAGGAACCGGTTATGGGTATAAAATACCTGATATGCCCATCTCTATCTGTGAGAGCGTTTGAATAAATATGCACATTTATATTTTTTTCTTTTTTTGAAAATGAACCTTAAATATTAACATACACTTTATGATCATGAAATATATATATATATATATATATATATAGGGGACCGCTAGAATGAGAACCACCCCGAGTTATGAGAACCGCGAGAACCACTTGATTCCGGCCTTGGTGGACCAATTTTTTTTTTCGAAAACGTAGATTAGTGTATCACAAACACATTCGTAAAAAAAAAATTTAAAAAAAAAAACGCCGTGGGGGTAGTTTTTTACACCACAAAAACGTGGTTTACGAGTTCCGTAAATTTACAGAACTCGTAAACCACGTTTTTGTGGTGTAAAAAACTACCCCCATGGCGTTTTTTTTTTAAAATTTTTTTTTACGAATGTGTTTGTGATACACTAATCTACGTTTTCGAAAAAAAAAATTGGTCCACCAAGGCCCGTACGGTGTGGTTTTCGCGGTTCTCATAACTCGGGGTGGTTCTCATTCTAGCGGCCCCCTACATATATATATATATATACATATATATATATATATAAGGGTAAATCACATTTTCCGTCCTTTATGTTTGTACTGGATTGCAACAGATAGCTGTTAACTTCAATAATTACACTCACAATCCTTTATTTGCAAAACCTGTTACACTCTACGTCCTTTGGCCTTAACCTAGTTAAAATTTTCAGTTAAGTATGACATGTACCTTGCACATGAGGGTAGATTGGTAATTTTACTCACTTATATAAAATATTTAATAAATAAATCAAATAGAACATTTATAATTCTGAACACTGACTCTCTCCACCAAAATTGAAACCAATCACCAACCCCCACTACCAAAACCATAGATCAACATTTCAAGATCTTTGTTTTTCTTCGCAAATTTGAGTGTTGACGGTTTTAGGGGATGAAAAGAGTGAACGAGGGTTTCAGGGGTTGAAGGGTTGAAGAGGTGAGAGGGGTTTGTTGGATCTGTTATTTGTCTGTCTAAGGGTGGTGGTGGTCACCGGATCCAGGGGTCGCCAGATCTGTTATCTGTCTCTCTTATCAACACGACCGAAGGAATCCAATGGTTCATTTGTTATTGCAGGAACTGAAGAGAGAAAGGGAGAAACAGATCTGAGATCGGAGTAATTGTGCTCGGAACACCATCGTTGTTGATCGGAGTGACAGATCTGGTAGGTGACAGAGCGAATACATCATCTGAGATGTGATAAGGTGTTATAATTAACAATTTTCTTGATTATGCACCAATTTGAGGCATAATTTCAAATCTAAATCATCAATCTTGGCGGTGGATGACGGAGGTGGTTGTGAGTTTTGTATGGTGATAAGTTTCAAATTCTTGATCTTAAACGGATAATCGATGAGGGGTCGGGATTTACAGAAAAAGGGTAAGGATGAAGAACTTTGATTATGATTCGTTTTTATGTTCTAATGTGTTTAGTAGCATCTGTGATGAATTAATTTGTAGTGGAATAATAAATTGATGATTTCATTAGTAATGCTTTCGGTGAGTTGTCCTTTGTAAAATCTTTTTGTGTTTCTTGTTTCTTTGTTTGAACCCCGTTTGACGAGATTTGAGGTGGTGGCGGCGGGATGAGGTGGTTAGGGTTTTAGGGTTAGGAAACTGGGGAAGATGAAGTGCATATGGATTTTTTTTTGTTTTATTTATTAAACATTTAAATAAAAACATGAATTGACCAGAATACCCTTACGTGAATAAACTTAACTAAAAAATTTAATCTGGTTAGTGCTAAAGGACGTAGAGTGCAACGGGTTTTGCAAATAAATGATTGTGACTGTAATTATTGAAGTTAAAGGCTATCCGTTGCAATCCGGTACAAACATAAAGGACGAAAAGTGTAATTTACCCATATAATAATGATAAGAGAAAGGTTATTTTACAAGAAATTGAAATCATGTAAAGTGTAGGAGAGAATATGGGTCTTTGATCAAATAATCCAATGATTGAGATTAAGTGGTCCTTAAATTTAGAGTTCATGTAACTTAAAACAAGGAAAACAAGTGGGGAAAAGAACAAAGTAGGAAAAACTAACATTGATGACTCATAAATCCACTTCCCTACGATTTTCAAATGAGTGTAACTTTTCATACGATAATACTTTTTTTTAAAACATTACACTGTATTTATAAGCATTTCATTCTTTTCAATTGAGTATGCCATTACTACAGTTTTCTTAATTTTTAAAAATTTTATTTTACAAGCTATAAAGTTACGGGATTATGTTCCAGTATGTAATTACGTACTTGCACATAATCAATGAATACCTAAATCACGTACCTTATGTGCAACCAGTAACAAATTCTCAATGTAACACTGCATCTATAATCACGTATCAAAATGATTATTGAATACCTAAATCACGTACCAGATACTCAAATGTATACCTAAATTTAGAATCATGTACAATGTGTGCAAAAGTCAGTAACAATTACTCAATGTAATAATCACATACCTTGTGTGCAATGCAGTAACAGATGCTTAATGTAATAATCATATACCTAGGGATGGCAATGAGTCTTGTTGGACGAGTTTAGGTAATCCCAACCCAAACCCGGTAAGATAAGCTTGTCCCAAATCCATCTCAAAACCCATCGGGTTTCTAGCAGGTAAAACCCATTGGGTACTGGGTATACTTGCGGGTTTCGGGTAAATCGCTTAATTTAAAAAGTTTACCTGTTAGATAATCCCAACCCAAAACTCATCGGGTATCTATTGAGTAATTACTAATAAGTTATATTTAATATGAATTCTATGTAGTTAATGCGGTAAAATATCGGATATCGGTCAAGGACCGATATTTGAGATATAGGTTATCTTGGTGAGATATTGGTGGGATATCGGTAATTTTAATATAATGCATAATTTATGTATATAACAATTTAACACCAATAATTCAGTGCTATATCGGTCAAATATTTGTGACATATCGGTTAATATTGTCGATAATATCAGTACCGATATTCTGACCGGTATTTGACACCGATATTCTACTAGGGGACCAATATAACTGATATATCACCGATATTAATTGCATAGAATATGATCATTATAAAAATATATCGAACATCTACAATGTATACGGAATTATACCTAAATGTATAAAAATGGATGTATTATATATATATATACTTAAAAATATAAAAGAAATAATATCGGGTATGCAATCGGGTAAACGAGTATACTTTATCGGGTAATCGGGTCAGGTAAATGGGTATAACACCAAATCCCAAACCCGCGAAAAAAATAAAAACTAGTCCCAAACCCGATTAACCAACCTCAAACCCATCCTGAATGTGTCAGGTTTCGGGTTTACCCATCGGGTTCAGGCAGTGGCGGATCTTGCCCGTTAAACGTCCCAGGGCCGAAAGCCATGGGCATGCACTAAAAACATGCCCGTGCCGAACATAGTAGGTATAAAAAATTTCAATCGAACCGCGAAATTTAGCACTTCTGGCCGAAAAACGTGCCAGGGCCGTGACCCTGGCACAAGCCTTCTAAGATCCGCCCTTGGGTTCATGTTTGATTGCCATCTTTACACGTACCATGTGTGTAAAGCAGTAACAAATGACTAGTGTAACACTACATCTATAGGAAATATATAAAACATGCACTAGCCATGTCGCAACTAGGCTATGAGACTGACCCAAATACAATAAAAAATATAGGAAATATGTAAAACATATATGGGCGTGCATGTTAGGCGTGAGTAGCCACTAGACCAAGGATACCTTTTGTGTAACATCGTTTTTATTTTAACAATGATTGTATTACATTGTGATAGTCAACTTTCTTATATGTGTTATCGTCTGTAAATATACCGGTATCAATCTACTTTTGGATACAAAAAGTACAAAGAAAGGTTTTTTTTACTAGGCACCAACGACATAGGTCGACCAGATCGATATCAAACCATCATTGAGTGGATGCGTTCCTTGCTGATTTATAACTTGAACGTTACACCACCTCACGGCTTTAGGTTACTTCTTTAGCTTGTCTTCAATTTCGCCAAATATTCTTATCAAACCACTAGCTTGAGCCACAATTCATTCGTATTAAAGTATATACATGTAAAGTATAGGAACAAGTTAAACGAACGATGACACTAATGACACACTACCAAAATATATAGAGTACAAATGACAATGTTCTTTAACAACACAGGTTAGTGACACACTATATCAATGTTCTCTTTTATTAGCGTTGGTAACAATATAAAGGATGCTTATCTAAACTAACATCATGAGTCGTCATCATCTTTTTAAATAGAATGATATTGAATTGGAGTTTAATTATACCAAACGTATGCTATTGATTAACTTTATAACTTTTTGTTTTTGCCATGTAGGTTTTTTATTTGAATTTATAACTTTATAATTTTCATTTAAACCTTATGATCTTTAGTTAGTTTAACATTTAGTACCTCAAGTCTTACATAGTTATGGTTTTATTTTATTTTTCTTTTTCATTAACTCATTAACACTATGGATGAGGATCATTACAGAACACTAAATATTGCGAGAACAAAAAGAACAACTCTAAATCATTAAATTTTGGGATTTAAGGTAGATATTTTTTCAAATTTTATGTTTCTTACATTAATATGTGTATTATATATACATAAAAAAAACCATAGGTTTTTACATACACATAGCCTACATAACTGTAGGTAATTTAACCTACACATAACCTACCTATGTGTAGGTTATATAAAAAATGAAATTTTTTCATATTTTATTTTAAATTCTAGTGTGAGAAACAATAAATCATACATTTGTAAAAGTTTCATTTACTTTTGAGGTTTTTAGGATTGAAAAAATGAGTAATTTATTTTGTTCTGCGTGTTCTCGCAATTTTTAGTGTTTTTCATAGAACCTTCCCCTTAACACTATAACCTCTAAACTTTAATAAAGTTACCAGTTTGAGTGTTTAATGAATTTCTAGTTACCTAATTTATTTATGGGTTTCATTTTTTACACCAACATTCCACGCAAGTTATTTTTATTTACGTTTCGACGTGAATTTTTGTAACGTTGTTTTTAAACCTATTGTTTTTCAAGCTTTTTTTAAACCATTCGTTTTTTTAAATGCCCAATACTCATATCTAAATACATCATAGCTACGTGTTTTTTATCTACGTTTAAACCGATCCATTGTAACCCACGGTCGTTGTGTTTATCTTTATATATGTTTTGATGTAAGTTATGCTTGAATAACTTGGCTTTCGTATACAACGATATAACTTTTACGTGACTTTTGAATATAAGGTTGTTGTTTTTTATCATTACGTTCGCATTTTGCATATTTTCATCTACATTTTGAACCCGCCGCGAAGCACAAATGATAACCAGCTAGTTGTAATTAATTTGTGAAAGATGGAAGACTTTTAAGAACCCACGAAAGTGAAAAAAAAAATACTTCTAGAACAAAGAATATGGATTGGAAAATGCCATTTAGGTTTAGAACAATTCTTTATTAGATAAAACTTAAATAAATTAAACGAAAAGGGGTGGTTGGTTTTAATCAGGAGGCAAAGTATGTTAAACAATATGCAACTTTCATGCCTTTTGCTTATTTGGAATGACGGCCATCCGTCTTATTCTTTATTAATCGAGTGAATTGTAGTCAACCACCATTTAAAAACATGATCAAAAGAAGTTGTAAATGTTGTAGGTTGTGGATGTCGCGACACAAAAGCATAACCAAGATCATCTGGCTTGCTTAGTCGGCTTTTGTTTTTAATTATTTTGCATCACTTTCACATAAGTTCTGAAGATATGTTTATATTCATAAGGACCCAAAGGTCTCTGAATTAAGTTAAGTTCATAAGCATCCTAAGATTTCATCTACTCATGTTTAGGATCACTCGAAGGTGTTACCGGCTTTGAGTGATTCTGAGATTCGACTAAGTATTGCATTCTGAGTAGTCTGATCAACTTGCGAACTTCTCCAGTCGATAAGTAAACGGATAGACTAGTTGAAGAAAAGAATTTAAATTGAATAACTTTCAATCTTATTAATCAGAAGATAACTAAAACCTGATTACTTTTCTCTTAACCTTAATCACAACTTTGATTAGGTTTATATAGGACATGACTTTGTTACGATTAGAGTAGGACTCAACTTTCTAATTAGATAATAATATAATAAACCCACATGTTTATCTAAACTGTCTACTATAAATTAAATATAACTCATTTAATTTATCTCTAATTAACTTAACCAAATAACGGTACTAATCCATAACTCGAATTTGTCGGTCCATGTTAAGTGCCTCATTGGCTCGAGGACGGGAATTACGTCCAACAATGTGTACAACAAGTGTGTCACTAAAGATAACTCGTTTTACCAGTCTGTAACTTTTCATTAAACGTTTAGTTTTACGTTTAATATAAGTAAATGATTCAACTTTTCATTTCTTTTGATGTGATTGTATAATATGGTCTCTATTGTAGTTCAATACAAAGAGATAACCCAACGAAAACTACAAAAAAACCATCGATATTGAGAGAAACACACCAAGAATTTCCAATAACGTAGACATGCTATTTTCAAGTAAAATTTCGAGTTGGTCACATACGACGTATTGTAAAACGAATTGTTGTGCCCTAGGAGAAAAACGTGTTCTAGAGAGATGCAAAATATATTATAAGAGAAATGTGTCAAGCATGTGGCCTCAACCGTTCTTTTCCTACCTCTTCTACCATTTTTACTCATTTCACTTGTAACACGTATTTTGATTCATTATATTATATTGCATTTTTCTTCCGTATTATATTTTGTTTCTAATTATGAACATTATTCTCCTACATGCTTAAAACAAAATTTTCGTCAAATACCTATTTATAATGTTTTAAATGATCCTTCTATGATTCAAACAATGTTTATCTTGTCTCAAGACATTTTCTAGTAGAAACATTCTAAAAGTTGTTTTGTCTCAAAAATTATCATTCTATACAATATTTTAAAGTGTGGTCTAATGAAAATGCATTTGTATTCTGTACATTAACTATGACAAGTTATAGTAAAGTGCTTCTGATCCAATGGCATGGGGTGATGGTTAAGGCTTGTTATCTTTAGATGTCGTACGTTCGAAACCTTACTTAAGGGGGTTTTTCCACAGTGGTTGGTTTTCTCCTTGATGGTATTCTTTGGTGAGTCAGGCCTAGAGTGTCAAAATCAATATGAACGGATGACATCCCGTCTCAGGAAGGCTCACATGGGTATTGGGGCTAGTTCTAAATGCTGTTTAAAAAATGACAAGTTACAATTTTCTAAAAAAGAAAATAAAAAACTATGACAAGTTACAATTTTCAGAAAAAAAACTAGAAAACATTATTACACGGTCAATTACCGAGGAGGTTGTTGTGTCGCTATAGTCTTTTTATCGATAGTTTAAAATAACGTTTTAAGATACCGTAGTATGGCTCAAATTGTACACAAATTTCCCCATGATCTAGAGGTTTAATGATATGGTGTTTACCTCTCATGCAAATATAAGGTTATGTAGAATTTAAGTATAAAAAATTGTTGCTAAATATATGTTAAGGTTCCGGTATAAATGGTGTCTTGTTTGAGAAGTGTAAGATGGATCATGGTGAGGACATGTGGCATTGATTAAAATTAGAGATTAATGGTAATAACGTAATTTCAAACAAAATTCAGTTAAAGGGAAGGGATCATGTTAAACAGTTTTGTCGAGAGATTTTAGGAAACCAGATATATTTTCTATACATTTCATATATCTGATCAATTTACAAACCGTATTCACTAGGGATGAGCATTTGGTACCTGGTACCGAGTACCGGTACCGAACCAGTACCGGGTATATTCGGTACCATTAGCGGTACCCTCTTTCCCCATTTTTCGGTATCAGTACGGTACCGGTATTTACAGGTAAACCACCGGTAAATATTGGTACCATACCGGTACCGGTACCGAACTGGTGTATTCAGTACCGGTACCCCCTTTTCTCGTTTTTCGGTGCCGGTACCGGTTCGGTACCTAACAGGTACCGTGCTCATCCCTAGAATTCACATACAATACATTCTCATCAGTCGATCAACATGAGATTCATAATTAAGCAACATTCCCACTATCAGCGATGAACCCCAGCCTTCAATAAACGCAATAACACATTGAACGCTTAAATCATTAAAGTCTTAAAGGGTGCCCAAAAAAACTGTAAAAAGGATTAGATAACAAGTGTTATTGAGCCTACCAAAGTACCAAAAAGAAAAATATAGAAAAAGCAGCCTTTTTCTACTTTCTTGCACCCTGACAACTAAATAATCCTAAAACAAAATACACAATGACAATTAAACAAATTTAAAGAAAGAATATGAAAGCACTTAATATAACTTAAACTCAAGAAAAAAAAATTATCACGCCATATGTACAGTTGACAATTTTGATGCTCACCACTCCACCAGGTCAAAGACTCAAGACTTTTATGAGTTAAGTTTAAAAAGAGTATGTAAGTTTTAGCAATGGCTGCAATGTAAATGTCTTATAATCGGATCAACCCATCCCGTATCTAAAACTACTTGTTTTGGCACCTTCTTAATCCAGATGTGAATGTCTTATAATCGGATCTCTTTAGTTGTAACTTTTACACATGCATATAATCAACATTTCATCCAGTTAAAAAAAACTTTAATATATGGAAAAAATATTTTTGGCCACATAAAAAATTGGCAAATCTATTAAAGAAAATGAGATCTCAAACTGTTGCTTCAAAAGATCTTAGGTCGGGCCTGAGAGCTTCATAGCAACGGTGAGTCGGCGGAACCGTTGAACCTCATATGTTCCGCCAGATGCTCCTTTTTGTTAAGCTGCCTATAGCATGCTGCGTACTTGTTCCTAGTCAAAGAAACCATATAGTAAGTTCAAAAGCCACATTAAGTTATATAGCTAACTGCCAATAAACTTGCATATTACTTATAACAAAACATTTATTTATATTTATATTTATGTATGATAAATTGAGCATATTGTATGGCTAATACCTTTGAGACTCTAAAAAGTCCATTTCTGTCAACTTAATGTCAAAAAATCAGTTTTACAAACCACCAACCCGGTTTCACACTCAACCCGGTTTGACTTTTTTAAGCTTCACTCCAAACCAGTTTGAACCGGGTTTGGGTTCAAACCCTAACCCGATTGTGCACCTCTAACTTCAACTGCTCTCTAAACCTATTTAACAAAAAATGCAGCAATTAACCTCTAATTTAAGTAAAGAACTACACAATAATTGCTAAACTACATTTAACTACAGAAACTTGACATTTTAACTCAAGAAATTTGTAAAGATAATACAAATTAGAGAAAATCAAACACAACAAGGATACCTGGTGGTCCGGCGGCGCTGAAGAGGTGGTTCGGAGAGGTGATGCGGCGTCGCAGAGGAGGTGGTCTGGGGTGGTGTGCGGCATCAGTCTAGGGTTTGGGGGAGGGAGTGGTGTGATTTGGGAGGGATTGAGTGGGATCTCTTCTCTCAGCCCTGCACTCATACTAAAACAATTAACAACCCAAAATTTCGTTTCAAAACTTTTTATAAAAGTCTAGTGTTCTGAAACACCTAGTTCATCCCCAACACAAGATTCACACCCAAGCTTACTATTCTGAAACACCTAATTCATCCCAACCCACAGTTTAGCTTCAACACTAAAGAAGAAGAGGAAATTACCTGATGGTGCGGCGGTGTTGAGGAGGTGGTCCGGCAAGGTGGGGCGGCGAGGAGGCGGCGTCAAATCGAGGGTTTGGGGGAGGCAACTGGTGTGTGATTTGGGGGGAATGAAGAATTGTGTAGCCCGCCAAAGGTTTTGATAACCTTTATGTTTTAGTATAATGTAACACCCTTGTTATTATTTTAAAGATTTTCGTATAAATAACGAAAATAAACATGTAATTACAATTAAGTATCCTTAGAAAATACGAGTAATCTAAAACTTTTACAACTTAAAAGTTTTCAACATAATATAAACAAGTTCGTCGTTTAAAAGTTATGACGTAACGCCATGCGGAAGCTTTAATCTCGAGTGTTTAATTTTATCGTGTTCGGTTCCTCATCGAGCTTGATCTTCATCCGGGCACTCTTGGCGATCACCTATAATCAAAACCAACTTAAAAGTTAGTTTTGATAGTTAAATAAATAGTTTAAACAAGTTACATGGGTCAAACAACAACAAAATAAAATTTTTCCGGAACAGGGGGGCGTCGCGTGACGCCTAGGGCCGTCGTGTGACGCCTAGCCCCTGTTTTCACAGACTGTTGCTTAACAGTTGCTGTACATTCTCAGCACGACCTGATTTCACGGAAACGGCCATAACTTCTTCGTTATTGGTCCGTTTTACCCGATTTTTTCCTACGCGTCCGTAATTAAATTCTCCATCTTATGGAGTTAAAATACAACATCTAACTTCACAAAATTTTAGACTTCAAGCTCTCGGCTTGAAGTTCAATTACGACACTTTTTGACCCGTTCGCGGTTTCATCTAACAAACTTATTTGTGGCCCTTGTTTCTTTTGTAAACATATTATTATGATTATTTCCTATTGTACAAGGTTCAATTCACGAGTTATTACACATTTTTAACCCGTTTCGCTATTACTTCTATTTTGACCCGTTAAGGGTATTTATGCACTAAGGTCCCATATCATCCCTTTTATACTTATCTTAAGGATTTAATCTATAAAAACACTTATTTCCAACAACCTTTAAAGGTCGTTTGCCCGATTTACCCATCAAGGGCATTTTAGTCAACTTTAGCCCCTCATTTACGACGAAGGGCATTTGCTACTAATTTGACCCAAAAATGTATGTTTAACCACAATCTTATTTATACATACCTGGCTCGAGTCAACCTAGTGACCCGTTTCGACACCTTGCTTTTATTACCGATATTCTTAAGGCTACGCAATTACCCAAACTACTATTCGCCCCTGTAAACACATGACTTGACAACCACATTAGTTGATTTTGTCAAATGGCGTTATTCCCACCATTTGGCCCGTTCGACCTACATAACCCAACATTTTCATATGTAACAAAACATGGGTTTTTAATTACCAATCACACATCCGACCCATTTCGGATTCTATCACTAGATTCCTTTTTTTTTCTAAAGTCAATTTCTTATATTTTTAACCCATTCGGCTTACGCTATGGGTGTCCCTTGAAACTTATTTTACTTTAGTCGATACTTGACTAAATTTCCATTTTTACCCATTTTCCATTACTAGTTACGCTATAAGTTAACTTTAAGAAAAACTCACTAATTCTTAACCAATTCGTGACTAATTCACCATTTTGCCTCTTTCACCATTAATCATGGTTTAAAACATTTTTATTGGTTCCGACTCATTTCGTTTCGTGTCAGAACCCATGATTCGAACCTAATCCTTTATTGTATTCAACGCTTATAAAATAAACACATATACTACAAGTGGGTGTAAGTTTTACTTACCTCGCATCCGAAGTACGCTTTTCCTTCTTATTTGCTTCGTTTGACCCGCTTCCTTTCCAAGCCTCCACCTAGCTTGTCAAGCGTCAAACTATCATCATAATTCGTAAGACGGTTAGTTTAGTCATTATCACATACGACTATTCCATCTTACGAACTCTATGTCGGAACTACTATTCGACTTCAATGTTGGTTTATTTGACTTTCGATAGTCAACTAACTTCAATCATATTATACGCACAATAAGTTCAATCAACATCACGTTTAGAACCCATATTATTCCGTATTACACGTAGTTAGTCAAGTTAGCCAATTACGCGTTTCTTTCATAATTTCATTATGTCAACATTCATTCGGACATTTTAACAAACATCTAATGTGCATAAGAGATGGTGACATAGATAGTGATGTAACCCATCGCATACAGGCTGGCTGGTGTAGATGGAGACATAGATAGTGATGTACAAAGAGATGGTGACATAGATAGTGATGTAACCCATCGCATACAGGCTGGCTGGTGTAGATGGAGGGCAGCCAGCGGGGTGTTATGCGATAGGAGGTTCCCAACTAAACTAAAAGGGAAATTCTACAGGGTAGCAGTTAGGCCAGCTATGCTATATGGAACAGACTGTTGGGCTATCAAGAAGACACAAGCGCGCAGGATGGAGGTAGCAGAGATGAGGATGCTGAGGTGGATGTGTGGACACACGAGGTTAGATCGGATTAGAAATGTGGTTTTTAGGGTAAGATTAGGAGTAACTAGTATATCGGAGAAGATTAAGGAGGGGAGATTGAGATGGTTTGGGCATGTGAAGCGGAGGGAAACGACGGCACCAGTTAGAGTAGTGGAAACTATTACTGTGGAGGGGAGGAGAGGTAGAGGCAGACCCAAACTGACTTGGGATGAGCAGATCAGGCATGATTTACTAGAGTTGCATCTTTCCGAGGACATGGTCCAAGATAGGACTTTGTGGAGGCGTAGGATTAGGGTTAAGGACCTATAGAGGATATGGCAGTAAGCTCTTAGGTGTATTCCAGGGACGTAGGTTTATCTTATTCTTTAAGTGACTTTTCCTGTGATTGCCTTCTTGTGTTTATGCATAAATGATGGTGTATGCTATTTTACATGATTTACAGTATATTGTGCCACTCTGTTCACTTTCTTGGTATGGGCGACTTCTTATTTCTATATTCTTTTTATACTCTCTGACTTGGTGTGTTGGTTTGCTATTCGTTTTCGAGTCGAGGGTCTCTCTGGAAGCAGCCTCTCTATCCTTATGGATAGAGGCAAGGACTGTCTACATCCCACCCTCCCCAGACCCTATAACTAGCTTTGCTATTTGTGGGATTTACTGGGTATGGTTGTTGTTGTTGTTGTCTAATGTGCATAATTTTACATATTTACTAACTAGTTCATAACTAGTTATCTTTACCAAGATTTACATCAACACATTCAAACCTCTAAGTCTAGTGTTCATGAACTACATCAAGAACTTATATCATAACCTCAATATTCATCAATCTTACATTCTAATCTGAGTGTTCATCATATTAACATAAACCCACTTAGCACATAATAGGGTAATTACCAAATCCCTAGTTTTGACAATAATTCATCAAATTTTCTACTAGGGTTTGTTTCTAAACCAAGATATAATCACAATAACACTCATAGATTCAACATTCATTCCAGAATTTTGATTATGATTGTTCATCATAATCTCAAAGTATCACCAAATAGCAAAATTTAACATAACTTGTGATCCCCATGACTAGGTGATCGTTTTTATGTATTCATGCAGTGATTTGAGTCTTGATTCGAGCTTCGATTTAGTCATTTAGTGTGAACTAGGGTTTTTCTCCTTGGAGCACCCTCCTGGTCGATCAGAACACGCACACAATGTGTGTGTGTATTTTTTTTTTGTTTTAATAAAACAAGTTTCCCACTTGTCCATATTAGTCCCTCATGTTTTATTTTGATCAAATGAAGCTATATCTCACCTTTAGTTACTTAATCACATGCTACTAACTAGGTTAATTACTCCTAGTTACTTTAACGGGTTCGGGAAGTTATAACCCGTTATGTTTTAAGTCCCGTTAATTTGGCCTTTTTATATACTTTGTTTTCTCAAAGTATTTATTCCCCTTTTTAATTAATATCAGGTTTATTTATTTGAGTCCTAATATTTATCGGGTTAATTTTTACCACTAACGGTATTTTACCCGTCTTTACTATTAACGTGGTTTGATTACCAAACCCGTTTTTGGGATGTTACAAGTCTACCCCCCTTAAAGAGGTTTCGTCCTCGAAACCTTGCTTACATAGTTCATCGAGTTCTAAACTCAATGCGTTTGACCTGAGTAATTTCTTAAGCATTACTCATACTTTAACCAATTGTTAGTATTACCAGAAAAATTATGGTAATATCTTTTTGGTTACAGAACATCTACGTACCTCATACGACATAACGTAACTTGAAATAACGTAATTCCGTTATTTCTACTAGTTTAGTTAACTTAGCGATTTCCATCGCTTTTATATATTATCAAACTCTTGGTGAATCCGTTACCTTGACCCGTTTAAAGGTCTTTAGTGAATTTTTTTTTACTTTTAACAACTATTTCTTTTGTTTTCAAATTCATTTATTCGGTTCAGTTACTCCGAATCATCCACTTACGAGCAAACCAAATTTCTCGATTTGAATTGCTGACCTTCACCGGTCTCACTAACTAGACTTATTAGTCCAGTTACTTTTTACCGCTCGCTTGGTTATAATACGATTCTACTTCGCATTACATTTCTTAACCGTGATCGTGTCGCATCATGTTTAATTTATATATCTACCTTTCATTTTCGAAAAGATCATTTTTTTGAATATATCGTCTTGCGCTTATCGGCGTCAAGACTTGAATCTTTCATGCTTACTATTCAATTTCCTATCAGAATTTATATTTGTAAAAATGTTATTTCTTACTAAAACTGAATTTTAGTCTAACGTTTTTTTCTCTTTAACTATGTCAATTACTCATATCAAGAAAATTGACAACCCATAATTTATTGTTTTCCGTTCTTGTTTTACGCGGGGAATCGTAACAAGTTCCCTCACCTTACACTATTGACCCGTAGGTTCCTTCACTTAACCTCGTAGGCTATTCCCTTAAGCTTTCATCTCTTTAAGACGAGGCCCTTATGATCCCTTTGCTTCAATTCATGACCCTTGGGTCATTTTGGCCCCGTAGACCTTTACACTAATTAGTATCCCGTAGGTTATGATGATCCCGTAGATCATCTTTTATTCTAGTCTTTATTCAATTGTCTATTTATACATATATAGCTTTAAAGCATCCTTTGTTATGTTTGGAATCATTTAATTTTGCTTTTGAACTTTAGTTGACCTTGACCGTAGTCTAAGGTTTCATTTGTTTACTTTAGGACTATCTTTCCTACTTTACGACTTCTAATGTCATTTATACGTCGGTTTATCCTACGCTTACCGTTACCCGGTTCATACTTATACTCCTTTACAACCCATTACCCTGGTCCTTCTATCTTATTGTTTTTAGCTTTCCGGTTTCACCGGTTTGCGTTTTCCTATATATTAAGCGTTATTCCTTAATTGACTCGTTTGACTCATGGTGAATTTTCATCACTTATGAATGTCAAACTTCATTCTTTATTTGACCCGTCCAACTTTGAAATGGTTGAACGTAATTACCAAAATTTATGTTTGCGAAAATTTTTGTCATCTTTTAGTCATGACTCATATTCCGAGTCTTTTGACTTTCTATTTCGCGTTCCTGTTTCTCAGTCTACGCATGCGTTTAATTCCTTACCCATCAACCGGGTGTTTTACTGAAATCGTTATCATTGCACCCCCTTCCGGTATGCATTAAGACTTTGTTTCGATTTACTTGGTCATCTTAGCGAAATCCGTCGCTTTTATTCGACCATGTCTTTTATTCTTTACGTGACCGCCATTGGCGGCCTCATTAATTATGAGTAACGATTATCATCATTATCCTTGCTTTACTACGACTAAAGTTAACAATCTTGATTATTCTTTTCGTGTAGGCAACACCTTTGTTTTTATGACCCGGCGGATCGTCTATACTTTGGTTTTACTTGCCCATTTTGTTCACCATGGCCCTTTCGTCCAAGATGACTTATTTTCGTGAATTTTTATTTTGATCATTCATTTATATCATCATTTACATTAATCCTTGTTGTAGGTCCCTATCCGAGGATGAGATAAAACCTTATCCTTGTTATATCAAACACACTAGCGAGTGCGGAATCCAAGCTAGCATGCAACCGAGGCTATATGCGAGAACAAGCACAAACACAACACACAACATTCAACGATTAACACCACTTGTATTAAACGTATGAAAGGTCCAGTTACAGCTCAATGTTTACAAATCAGTCTTGCAAACTCTCTCTAGTGTGTGTGTGTGTTCTCTGTTTTCCCTATCTGTCCGACTAACTAAATGAACACAACACACGGGTATTTATACCCGACACAGCTAACATGCTCGAAGGATAAGGTAATCTGGTCGAAGGATCATCTATCGACCAGAATTCTACCGAAAGATCCATACATACCTCGAAGGATGATATCCTTCGAGGTCCATCTGTATCTATCGAATGTCATCTTTCGAGGTCATCGAAGGATACAAACCATCCTTCGATGACATCCTTCGAAGCAAGCATGTTACAACATATGTGCTAACTGTTTGGCCAAGTCAAACCGGAGGATGGTTGACTTGGTCAAACTTACATCAAACGCACATAATAACAAATCTAAAACGTAACTCAGACTAACACGAGACATCGTTGTGTATCATGACAAATTACAGACAAAGTACAGACACAAGTAGCTTTGTCTCGATCTTCGTGTCTTCGAGTCGAAACCAAGTCGAACTGAGCTGAGTTGAACCGAGCCGAGTCGTGTCCACAAATATGCATCAACAAACTCCCCCTTGGACGCTACTCGTGAGGTTCAACTTCGATGTCTTCCACGTCGGAGGATCTTCAAAGTCTTCACGCGTCGTAAGTAGAAAGTGTATCAACAAACTCCCCATTTAACTTAGGTAGTGTGTCAGTAAACTCCCCCTTAGATTGAACTCTCCATTGAGTCATGCTGGTGAATCTTTTGACTTGTCAATTCTTCAGATCCTTGTGGTGTTGATGAAGGGACAGCGGCAACTCGATCATTTTATCCTTTGAGTGCCTCCACTTCGTATCTTCATTCCAAAGCTTTTCATCGAACATGTTCTCCTCGCCTTTAGCATCTGCACATGCAAGAAAGCTAAACGCATAATGAGAACAACCGCTTGGAATATAGTTAACATTTAACTAACAACACATATGAGATCAAATCTCAATCAAACACCAATCGACAGCAGTTTGAAAGTTTAGAAAAATATTCATTTTAATCCTTTAACTTTCAAAACTCGTTAACTTCGACTGTTTATGAAGATGCATTGTTTTCCAGCTTAAGATCAGGATTTTGGGTAGGATAGACTCAAGTTCCAACATCAGTCAATCAAAAATAAACTAGAAGCAAAATCTTTTTGGATTTTATAAAGTTTAAATTAAAACACACCTAAAATCTTTTTGGAATTTTTCATTTTTCAAACGTAAAGACGGAAAGCAATAAATAAATATATACAAAGATGCATAAACAGGAAGCATTAAATAAATATTTACAAACATTCTTTTTGCGAGTTTCGAGGGTAAGAGAATCATATCAGTGTACGGTCATGCCAAAACGCTCTTGTTGTTCTATTAGTTAACATTAAGATAAGCATCCTATAACAATTATCGGTATTGTTGTCCACATAAGCTCAACTTATCATTTGTAATCATGGCGAGGGGATACGTTAAGGTATAATTTATACTTACCGACCGGTGTTCATCCACATCACGACACATTCCCGTATCAAGGTATGCACGAGGGTTCATCTTACCGGTGAGTATACCGATTATCATCTGTTTGACCGTATATGATGTGAGATTCTCACTTATTTTGATTGAAAACAAGCCCTATGTGATATAATCACTTATTGATGAGGAACTTGATTTTCGATGCATGAGGGCACAGGAGCAAGTCCGTGAACAGGTCAGTACTTTCGTACAGCAGAGAGACGAACTTGACTCCCGGATAAATGTGATATTTTATCACTTATTTGAAGGACATGTGATTGTTGATCACTTATTGAGGTCGTATGCAATATGTACACGTATGTATAGTATCATGGAAGATCTAGACTTGCGTCCCCGTTATTTTTTGGTAAAAGATACAACCATGATACCCAGATGATAAGCAGCATAAAGACCGAATATTTCAGAACCTCGGCAATCTCTCAAACGAAATTTCGGTACCAAGACCATATGCCAATGAGTGGTTCCCACCCAGTCTTCAGTCGGATTTAAGTTTGTATCACCCTGCACACTTTAAAATGATTGTGAGCCTACCGATACATCTTATATAGAGCTGCTTATCGTTTTTCATTTAAGGTTTAAAGAGGTTTAGACAGACCACTGATGTACTATCATTTTCTCTTTTGCTCGCCAGGAAACTCATTTTTGCTTTTCTATTGTTTTTGTGTTTTGAAATTTTTCGATGTTTTTGGATTTTCAAATTTTGGATTTACTCCCCCTAAAATCAACAAACTAAGATAAAATTTAAAAGACACAAAGATATTTACAAAAAACGATTTCCCGATGTCGGTTAACTCATGTTTTACCTCAATGCCGTTTACCAAAATTAGGTTTTAATCAGAAATGATTTAGCGAATTTTGGAAAAATCAGTTGGCATGTCGGTAAGCGGTGCGGGCCATGACAGCATTGTCAGGCCAAAGAGTGCTGTATAATTCAAAAAGCAGCTTAACTATCGACAAGTATAGGAGAGATTAGAAATTTAAAACCGTATCCTGCAACTGCTTCGTGCATTGCAAGGAATCTGAGAGCTCTCCCAAACTGGATATCCACCCGGTGTGGATTTCAAAGTCGATTTGTAGCTACTGAAATCCCTTCACAGCAACAAGATCATAAACCTTTGGGTCCGGCTGGTCTTCCACATTGTACCAGCGAAGGTCTTTGACTTTCTCTTTGAGAAGTAGTGTGCGGTTGTTCAACCCATGCCAAGGCATCCGCACACCCGGTTGGTTTGTTCAACAAACACATTTTCTTCAATCACACCACGAAGAAATGTACACTGCACGTTCATCTTGTAGATTGTTGAACTTCAGACGTGCTGCAGGTGCGTACATTTTGATTTGAATCTATCCCGGGGACCCGATCAAAGCCTTGAACATTCACATTTTAAAATGATTTTCATTTTGTCGAAGCTTTTCAATCTCTTTCAACAGACATTTCTGATTCTCTTTCCTTTTTCTCTCCATCAAAGGCAGCAATTTCTTCTGTTGCCTATTTTGTGCAAGGATGCTCCACTATCAACAATCTTACGACTATCGAAAGTTCCTCCTGGAATATCCTACACACTCACTCAAACATTAGTTGGAGAGAGGGACCCAAGCCTTTGTGGACTTGGGTCGTCCTTGATCATCAAGAAAAGTGATTTCAATCACTTGATGATTAGGAAAAAGAACCTGTGGTGCTCCCCCTGACTGAATTACCTGTTTTTGTTTCCAAGCAGTTTGTCCTTTACCAGTATTTGTATTAATTGTTTTAGCATTTACTGGTTTTACAGTTTTAGGTTTTGCTTGAACAGGTTTTTCTTCTTTGACCTCTGATTTTAAGGCCTTTTCAATTACCTTTTGATTCTTTTGTTTTAACTTCTTTTCCCTTTCTTTCAAGACACGTGGGTCTTGTTTCGGGGAAAAAGATCGTTTTTGGTAATTGGTTTCTTGGGGAGCACTTGTTTTTGCCTTCAACTTTTGCAGGTATGGGCAGTATCTTACAATATGCCCAATTGTGCCACACTCGAAACACATTCTCCGCTCTACAAACCTCGGAGAAACATGTTGATGATCAGACAAAGAACCAGACAATGAACTTTGTGATCTAGATGTGCTTGGACCTAAATCACATCCGTTGGTGTGTTGGGTGTAATTATTCTGATCATTTCGTTTTAAAATTCTAACTTGTTTTATAAAATCAATGTTAGATTTATCCTGAAATGTTTCAAGTTTGTCTGAACCCGTGGATCCAACAAAGTTCATTTTCGGTCCTTGCTTCTTAACAGGAGCTCTTTTGTTTTGCACCCATTGTTGTTGAACCTTAGGTGCTTGAACATTCTTGTTCTGAGCCTTCTTTCCCTGTACCTTACCTTTTCCTGAGTTGACTTGTTGTTTTCGCTCAACTGGTGGTTTTTGGTTTCCGTATTGTTTTCTAATTTGATCACACGGAATTGGATCACATTGAGTGACTGTAGCTTTGCCACTTTTGTTTCCCAAAAACTTATCAGTACATCCTTCAAAAATTTGCTCAATTAAATCTTGATTTACATTTTTAATTGGAAAATCTTTGTTAGAGTAGATTTTATCATCTCCTTTGAGTGTGTACAACAAGTTTTTCTCTTCACTGCTAGATACAAGGGACTCCATTGATTTTGACATTTCAGTCTTACTCGGTTTCACTGGTGGATCACACAGGATGTGATTCTCAATTGGAATATCTGTTGTAACCGAGTTAGACTGTTGTTTCACAATTTCTTCAGATTCATCATCCGAAGAATCAGCATCCCCAACAATGGGAGGACTCTGTTCCTTAACACATGATGAATCTATCACAGTTTCAGATTCAGATTCTGATTGACCCGAGGATGATGTACCAGTTGTGAACCCGAGGCCTGCAGCAAAATCATCTAGATCGAGTGGCACAGTAGGTTCAAAACGGGGCATATCCTCGTCATCAGGCGATTTGGAGTAATTGTGATTCATTGGGGGAGGACATGATCTGAATCCAATACATGGTTTATCCCCCTTTTTCTTTCTCTCTTGAACGTCAATGATGTGATCCAATACAAAGCGGGAATTGGAATAGCTTTCCAGTTTCTGCTTAATTGTCTCACATTCACATCGAGCTGTTGCTAACTCTACCATTTGCTTTTCAATTGTGTCAATAAGATTATTGTTAGCATGTTGTTTTCGCAAAACAGCCTTTTGTAATTCTGAAACATCATGTTTTAATGACGCAATTGTTGCTTTAAACTCCTTTTCATTTCTGGTTAAAAACACGTTAGCTTCAGTTGCTTTAGCAAGATCTACAATCAATTCTTGATTGTGTTTGCATGTGATATCATATTTCTCTTGCAAAGCCTCATGTTTGCTTTGCAATTCACAACACTCATCATTCCTTGAAACATGTTTGTCTTGCAAGTCAAACAAACTAGCTTGTAAGGCATCATGTTTGCCTTGCAACTCAGACATGTTTGCCTCCAAACCAGCATTTTTAACACGCAAACTATCACAGTTATCACAATTAGCAGCAATGGGTTCATCGACACATACCTGACCGGATGAACTGTCGACATTCGCCATAAAGACTGAATGGAGAGAAGACGAAGAATAAGCAGCTTGATCCACCAAAATAGATCTTCTTTCAGTTCCTGCTGCAGCTTCTTCCAAACGCTCATCATGATCATTTCCTGAAGTGGAGGATTCTTCATCTGAGCTTCCACTATATCCAGAAGAGTCTTCATCCTCAGAAGAGTCACCACCATTGGTGGAAGATTCTCCACCACTGGCGTGCTTTAAATCCTTTATAACTTCAGCAAAACATGCTGTTCCACCATTTCCTCCTTCTCCAAGCTGAAGCGACCAATCACAACCTTCATCTACTTGAACCACAAGTGCCCGGCTGGCATTTGATGGCCCTGCTTGGCTTTGGTTGTTGACAGGTATCAACGTATGAACATTGTTCCTGTTCTGGTTCTGCTGGTTGCCTTGATTTCTGAACGGATTTTGATTTCCATGCTGAGCTGGTCTTGTGCATTCCCTTTTGAAATGACCCCGTTCACCACAGTTAAAGCACGTTACAGCTTGCTTGTCGAACCCATACTTGGTGTCTTTCTTGCTTTCCAAGTTGGTTCTCCCCGTCCTTTCCATAAACTCCTTTGCTCTTCGAATTGCACTAGCGAGAGCCCATTTGATATCCATCATTTCAAAATCTTCTTTATCCACTTGCTGATAATCTTCATTAGTTAGATTGATATTCCCAATCTGACCTGCAACTAATCCACAGTAAGCACTAACCAAGGTGTTCAACATCTCCATATGCTCCTTGGCTACTTCGACACTGACTTTGGAAAAGTTGGAAGTGTCTAATCTGACTGTGTTTGGATTCAAAGTGGCTTGAATGTTTGAAGAGCTTCCATAGAACCCTTGTTGTTGTGGCTGTTGCTGCTGAGCTGTCGGCTGCACATTCGGTCTTGAGAACATCGTGTAAGCTGAAGGATCAAACTGATCCGTTGTTGAAGGTCCGGTGTTTGAGATGAAGGCTGTTTGAAGCTTCGCATGTTGAGAGGCTGGTCTTTCTCCACTGATACCTCCTGCAATCCCAAAGTACATCTCTGGATTTTGAGGAGTTAGTGTTCTATTTGCCTTAAGCTTTTCTTCTACATCCTTGTTCTCCAGTTTTTGAATCAACTCATAAACGTTGATTGTGTCTAGAACACCATTCTCTTTGAGAATTTCAAGATAACTGCTCCACTTTGCTGGTAAGCTATCAGCGAATCTCTTCACCATTTCTTGTGGAGTGGCAGTGACTCTAAAACCAAACATCTCGCTCAACAGGTGATGGAACCTTGTAGATAACTCTGCCAAAGTCTCATTCTCCATACACGTGAAACCTTCAAACTCTTTCTTCAGTAATTCTTGCTTGATCTTTCTAGATTGAGCATTTCCTTCACATCTTAACGTGAGCATATCCCACAAGCTTTTAGTAGTCGTGCAGTAAACAAACTGGTGGTAAATGTCTTTGTGAAGAGCTTGCGTGAGAATCATGAATGCTTTCTTTTCTAACTCAAATTTCTTCTTATCATCATCAGACATAGTGCTGTAGGTTTCTGGATTAGATCCTGCAACTTCCAAATCATGGTCAAATGCAGTGAAGAAGCACATCCATAGATCTTGACCTTGCCCCTGAACATAAGTTCTCAGCCTTTCTTTCCACCATCCCCAATCATTGATATGATTTAGCTTTGGCGGCTTTGTGCTTGTACCAGTCTCACTGTCGTTCTGCATCATAGATTGAATGCTGTTGCTTTGATTTGTGACCAATGCCCATTGATTTGCAGTTATCATTGCTGCTTGAGGTGGGGCAATAGCCTGCATCCATGCTTTGCTGAAATCTGCCGCAGATTGCGTAGCTGATGATTGCGCAGCTGATGATTGTGGAGTTAGAGTCCACGCGGATGGATCCCACTGACCGTTTGTTCCCATTTTATAAAGATTAAAATGTACGCACCTGCAGCACGTCTGAAGTTCAACAATCTACAAGATGAACGTGCAGTGTACATTTCTTCGTGGTGTGATTGAAGAAAATGTGTTTGTTGAACAAACCAACCGGGTGTGCGGATGCCTTGGCATGGGTTGAACAACCGCACACTACTTCTCAAAGAGAAAGTCAAAGACCTTCGCTGGTACAATGTGGAAGACCAGCCGGACCCAAAGGTTTATGATCTTGTTGCTGTGAAGGGATTTCAGTAGCTACAAATCGACTTTGAAATCCACACCGGGTGGATATCCAGTTTGGGAGAGCTCTCAGATTCCTTGCAATGCACGAAGCAGTTGCAGGATACGGTTTTAAATTTCTAATCTCTCCTATACTTGTCGATAGTTAAGCTGCTTTTTGAATTATACAGCACTCTTTGGCCTGACAATGCTGTCATGGCCCGCACCGCTTACCGACATGCCAACTGATTTTTCCAAAATTCGCTAAATCATTTCTGATTAAAACCTAATTTTGGTAAACGGCATTGAGGTAAAACATGAGTTAACCGACATCGGGAAATCGTTTTTTGTAAATATCTTTGTGTCTTTTAAATTTTATCTTAGTTTGTTGATTTTAGGGGGAGTAAATCCAAAATTTGAAAATCCAAAAACATCGAAAAATTTCAAAACACAAAAACAATAGAAAAGCAAAAATGAGTTTCCTGGCGAGCAAAAGAGAAAATGATAGTACATCAGTGGTCTGTCTAAACCTCTTTAAACCTTAAATGAAAAACGATAAGCAGCTCTATATAAGATGTATCGGTAGGCTCACAATCATTTTAAAGTGTGCAGGGTGATACAAACTTAAATCCGACTGAAGACTGGGTGGGAACCACTCATTGGCATATGGTCTTGGTACCGAAATTTCGTTTGAGAGATTGCCGAGGTTCTGAAATATTCGGTCTTTATGCTGCTTATCATCTGGGTATCATGGTTGTATCTTTTACCAAAAAATAACGGGGACGCAAGTCTAGATCTTCCATGATACTATACATACGTGTACATACTGCATACGACCTCAATAAGTGATCAACAATCACATGTCCTTCAAATAAGTGATAAAATATCACATTTATCCGGGAGTCAAGTTCGTCTCTCTGCTGTACGAAAGTACTGACCTGTTCACGGACTTGCTCCTGTGCCCTCATGCATCGAAAATCAAGTTCCTCATCAATAAGTGATTATATCACATAGGGCTTGTTTTCAATCAAAATAAGTGAGAATCTCACATCATATACGGTCAAACAGATGATAATCGGTATACTCACCGGTAAGATGAACCCTCGTGCATACCTTGATACGGGAATGTGTCGTGATGTGGATGAACACCGGTCGGTAAGTATAAATTATACCTTAACGTATCCCCTCGCCATGATTACAAATGATAAGTTGAGCTTATGTGGACAACAATACCGATAATTGTTATAGGATGCTTATCTTAATGTTAACTAATAGAACAACAAGAGCGTTTTGGCATGACCGTACACTGATATGATTCTCTTACCCTCGAAACTCGCAAAAAGAATGTTTGTAAATATTTATTTAATGCTTCCTGTTTATGCATCTTTGTATATATTTATTTATTGCTTTCCGTCTTTACGTTTGAAAAATGAAAAATTCCAAAAAGATTTTAGGTGTGTTTTAATTTAAACTTTATAAAATCCAAAAAGATTTTGCTTCTAGTTTATTTTTGATTGACTGATGTTGGAACTCGAGTCTATCCAACCCAAAATCCTGATCTTAAGCTGGAAAACAATGCATCTTCATAAACAGTCGAAGTTAACGAGTTTTGAAAGTTAAAGGATTAAAATGAATATTTTTCTAAACTTTCAAACTGCTGTCGATTGGTGTTTGATTGAGATTTGATCTCATATGTGTTGTTAGTTAAATGTTAACTATACTATCGAATGTCATCTTTCGAGGTCATCGAAGGATACAAACCATCCTTCGATGACATCCTTCGAAGCAAGCATGTTACAACATATGTGCTAACTGTTTGGCCAAGTCAAACCGGAGGATGGTTGACTTGGTCAAACTTACATCAAACGCACATAATAACAAATCTAAAACGTAACTCAGACTAACACGAGACATCGTTGTGTATCATGACAAATTACAGACAAAGTACAGACACAAGTAGCTTTGTCTCGATCTTCGTGTCTTCGAGTCGAAACCAAGTCGAACTGAGCTGAGTTGAACCGAGCCGAGTCGTGTCCACAAATATGCATCAACAAACTCCCCCTTGGACGCTACTCGTGAGGTTCAACTTCGATGTCTTCCACGTCGGAGGATCTTCAAAGTCTTCACGCGTCGTAAGTAGAAAGTGTATCAACAAACTCCCCATTTAACTTAGGTAGTGTGTCAGTAAACTCCCCCTTAGATTGAACTCTCCATTGAGTCATGCTGGTGAATCTTTTGACTTGTCAATTCTTCAGATCCTTGTGGTGTTGATGAAGGGACACGAATATTTTAATCAAAATACAACTTCCAACACACAAACACTTGGTAATTCAAAATTTTTAAGATCAAAAAGTGAAAAATACCAAGAACACTTAAGATATCGGTTGAAGATAAGAAGAACAAACCCAGAAATATGAATATTTCTGCAAACCGACAACAAACCGAAACCCGATTTTAACAAGTTTTTCAGAAAAATATAACTTTTCAAAACCCGAAAAACAGCAAGAACACCTCGGTTTTAACAAGGAAAAGAGCCAAAGCTCTGATACCACTTGTAGGTCCCTATCCGAGGATGAGATAAAACCTTATCCTTGTTATATCAAACACACTAGCGAGTGCGGAATCCAAGCTAGCATGCAACCGAGGCTATATGCGAGAACAAGCACAAGCACAACACACAACATTCAACGATTAACACCACTTGTATTAAACGTATGAAAGGTCCAGTTACAGCTCAATGTTTACAAATCAGTCTTGCAAACTCTCTCTAGTGTGTGTGTGTGTTCTCTGTTTTCCCTATCTGTCCGACTAACTAAATGAACACAACACACGGGTATTTATACCCGACACAGCTAACATGCTCGAAGGATAAGGTAATCTGGTCGAAGGATCATCTATCGACCAGAATTCTACCGAAAGATCCATACATACCTCGAAGGATGATATCCTTCGAGGTCCATCTGTATCTATCGAATGTCATCTTTCGAGGTCATCGAAGGATACAAACCATCCTTCGATGACATCCTTCGAAGCAAGCATGTTACAACATATGTGCTAACTGTTTGGCCAAGTCAAACCGGAGGATGGTTGACTTGGTCAAACTTACATCAAACGCACATAATAACAAATCTAAAACGTAACTCAGACTAACACGAGACATCGTTGTGTATCATGACAAATTACAGACAAAGTACAGACACAAGTAGCTTTGTCTCGATCTTCGTGTCTTTGAGTCGAAACCAAGTCGAACTGAGCTGAGTTGAACCGAGCCGAGTCGTGTCCACAAATATGCATCAACACTTGTCCCTTCTCTCGGGCTCATTATCCTAATGTAATACGCTTCCGTCACCCGGCTGTGCGTTTACATTATTATCAACTATTTTGTTCATTTGTTTCATTTG
This sequence comes from Helianthus tuberosus, assembly GCA_030545235.1. Lineage (NCBI taxonomy): Eukaryota > Viridiplantae > Streptophyta > Magnoliopsida > Asterales > Asteraceae > Helianthus > Helianthus tuberosus. Next base: position 1,261 of record JARYGA010036508.1, on the reverse strand, counting down.
GGTACTTTTTAATTTGTCCCATTCACCCCGTCCTTACTACATCGGATGTAAATGTGTCCGCTATAAGAAGTTCATGGTATCATATGCCACTACTTACTTGGCCAGAGTAAGCGATTAACACATGACACACATGACCTTTTTATAGTTTTCACATCACGCCCTATGTAAGTAATGCCTCTATTTGTTTCTTTTGGAAACAATATCCCGAATACATTTTCTATTCGGGTTTTTCCAAGTTTTTAATCTACATATGCAACTTTCAATTTCTACTTATTTGTTGCATATTACTATTTGTGCGATTATATTTAAAATGTGCACCTGGTAATGTTTGCCCCGACGGGCGTTCCTTGCCATTAACCTTGTTCGCGGTCGTTACGCGATTTAGTCCTCGGTGAGCATGCTCCTCTTGTCATACTTCGGACCGTTCCTCAATCATATCCGTAATTTGTTCAACCCTCGTCATCTTCCATGCGAGTTTCCTCCAATTAAAACATTCATAAAAGTTAGTAATGTCAACTTTACTAAATGCCCGTATCATAATACAAGGCTTTTCTACTATACGTGTTAACGCACGTAATTTTGCTAACTATATCTATTATTTAATTGAGGTATTGTATATTACACGATAACCCTATGTGTTGTTTACAACACTTTAACATGCTAAACCATTAAAATACACGTACTTACCGGATTTGCGATCAAGCCTCGAACCGAACACATTTTGTCAACAACCTTAAGCTCTGATTACCAACTTGTAACACCCTTGTTATTATTTTAAAGATTTTCGTATAAATAACGAAAATAAACATGTAATTACAATTAAGTATCCTTAGAAAATACGAGTAATCTAAAACTTTTACAACTTAAAAGTTTTCAACATAATATAAACAAGTTCGTCGTTTAAAAGTTATGACGTAACGCCATGCCATGCGGAAGCTTTAATCTCGAGTGTTTAATTTTATCGTGTTCGGTTCCTCATCGAGCTTGATCTTCATCCGGGCACTCTTGGCGATCACCTATAATCAAAACCAACTTAAAAGTTAGTTTTGATAGTTAAATAAATAGTTTAAACAAGTTACATGGGTCAAACAACAACAAAATAAAATTTTTCCGGAACAGGGGGGCGTCGCGTGACGCTGTAACACCTCGAAAATTCACGTCCTATAATGAGTTGACACGTGTCATATGTTTGAACGTGTGAAAGAATGTTATAGAAGGATTAAAGTTGACAATCATGGAAAGTTTGTGAATATACGAGTTC
>JARYGA010036507.1:0-46413 GCA_030545235.1 Helianthus tuberosus | reverse complement strand
CATGCCTAAGTACGCCAAGTTCCTTAAGGATTTTCTCAAGCGTAAGGATAAGGTAGGTGAGAGTTCTAGTAATCCGTTGAGTGGAGAGGTTTCTGCTGTGATCTTAAATAAATTCCTGAGAAACTCACTGATCCGGGCATTTTTACGATCCCTTGTTTGTTTGGTGGTGATGTTAGAAACCACGCGTTGGCAGACCTAGGTGCTAATATTAATTTGATGCCATATTCATTTTACGAAAAACTAGGCCTTGGTGATTTGAAGCCGACTCGTATGACCCTTTCGTTAGCGGATAAGTCAGTTAAGTATCCTAGGGGGATAGTAGAAAATTTGTTGGTGAAAGTGGATAAGTTTGTTTTTCCGGCCGATTTTGTAGTGCTAGATATGGAGGCCGATGATAGAGTGCCGTTGATTTTAGGGCGCCCGTTCTTGAACACTTCTAAAGCGCTTATCGATGTTTTCTTAGGCACGATCACACTTAGAGCGGAGGATGAGTCGGTAGTTTTCAAGGTGAATAATGCGAGAGGGCCGAGTGAGAGCGTTGAGGCGATAGCATCGGTAGAGGAGAGTGAAAAGACTGAGAGAGACGGGAAAAAGGTAGTAAGTGAGCCGAGTCTAGAAAAGGTGTCAAAACCCAAGTTTGGGGATCCACCGGATAGGAAGGTTGAGGAGTTGGAAGAAAGAGTGACGAGTTTAGAAGTTAAGATAGAGAAACTGAGCAAGGCTCAGTGTGGGGATAGGTATGAAGATTATACATTCAGGGTCCCACCGTTTGATGAAGAGTGGAGAGAGTATGAGAAAGTTAGGAGAGATTCGGGCGATTTTGTGATATGTAGTGCTAAGGCCCGTACGAATTGGTGTGGAGGTGAGCTCCGCATATACGATCCTCCGTAATTCTGTGAACATTTGTGATTACTTGTAGAGTTTGTATTTTGAGTCGTATTTCGTGTCGTGTCGTTAGTTAGGTTGTTTGCGTCGTTTTGTGTTTTTGTGTCCGTTTCGTATCTTGTCAAGTATTCTGCAGGTTTGCATCACCTTTACGTGGCCGAGATCGACGTTCGAGTAGCTTACCAGGTCTGTTGAAAGTTAAAAACGACAAAAACGCATGCAGGGGCATTTTAGGAATTACATAAAAACACATTCTGCATAGTCTGCTGTTGCTGCAAGCTGTGTTTCTGATATTTGCTGTTCAGGCGGCCCGCCTAAACTTAACCTGATTCTTATGCGGGCCGCGCGAGGTATAATAGTAATTCCGGTTGTTTAAGTTCAGTCGGCCCGAGTTTACTTACTCATAACTTCCAAGCGGGCCGCGAGTCCATTACTGTCGACAGTGGGTTGTTTAGGCCCAACAGATTCAGCCATTTGATCCATGTTCCATATCGACCTTCATCTATATTTCATCATCATCAATCGGTTGGTTCGAGGCGATGTTCGGGTTCGAATATGTACCACCCGTACTCAATCTCCATTCGGGTGAGTTTGGAGCTGTTTATTCAAATTTCGGGCATTTATCAGGCATACCAGTTGGAGTAAAGCCGATCGCGAATGAAATGCTATACGATCGAGCTGGATTGGACGACAGTTTTGGAGCTTATGCGTCATATTACCAGCTAAGTCTTTTCCGATTTGCCCTTTGTCTTTTATTTCTTATTTATTTTTAGTTTTTGAGTCGGTTTCCATCCTACATTGAGGGCAATGTAGAGTTTAAGTGTGGGGATGGGAAACTATCGTTTAGTGTCTAGTTAGTAGAGTCTTGAGTCATAAAAATAAAATAAAAAATAAAAAATTAAAAAATGTCTTTTGAAATAAGAAGTTTGCAAAATAAAAACGGAAAATGATAGAAAAGTCGGGTTTTTGTTCGGGTTCAAATAATAATAATATGAGAATAAAATAATCGTGCTTGTGTCTAGTTTGGGATATGCGGGTAGGCTCGATTCGGTTCTAGGTTCCTTTGATTTAAATATACCTAATTGTCGGTCTACTAGTGGGTTCTCATCTAGGGAAAGTGGGGAAATTGAAACCGCCAAAAATAGTATAAGGGGCACCGTTATAAGCTAAGATCGTTAGAGTTTTTGGTCATTATCTCGCTGAAAAAAAAAATTATAATAATAAGTGAGCTAGAAACTAAATGAAAGTAGCATAGGCCTATGTAATCCGAGTTGGGGATAGCGACTCTACAGCCGGAATGCCTCTGGGATGTATGAAATCGCCTTGCCGAATAAAAGTACCGAAACCTAAGTAATCTGTGGTTGGGGATCGCGACACTACAGCCGGAATACCGCTTGGTTAGGGAAAGCATCGTCTAGACTCACGAGAAAAAAAAAAAGAAAAAAAAAGAGCAAAAAGCAAAGGCTAAGCTCGTTGAAAAAAGAAAAAATAGATTTGATTTTAAACTCTTTGGATCTTGGTATAAGGCGATTAGGAAATAACCCAGTGGTTGTTCCTTTTGTCCTATAAGCTTGAGGGGGGATTAGGTGGACTTGCAATTCTTAGTGTGAGACCCTAGGTAGATTGACCGAACTTGAACTAAATTGCATGATAAGGGCTTGGAACCGGGTTGGGTTTAAGTGGATCAATATACTTGCAATCGCGGCTAACACGAGTTTTGATTTTAATAAATTAACCTATGCTTTTGTCCCGAACGACTATTCCGACTATGATTCCGTTTGCATAATTCTTTTTCGAGGACGAAAAAAGAGTAAGTGTAGGGATATTTGATGTACTGCAAAATACATCTTTATTCGCATCTAGGTTTGTTCGGTTTTAGTTAGATTTAGTGTCGTTTTAGTTTAGATTGTATTTGCTTTTGATTTATTTGTGTTTTCAGGTGTTTGGAGCTGAAACGTGCAATAAACGAGTAAAATGTGACAAGGGAAAGTGTCGGGTCAAGAATCGGAAGCTCGTGAGCGGAAATATGTTGAAAAAGCAGATCTGGAGAGCCCAGGCGGGCCGCGATGACCATTAAGACATTTTAAAGCGGGCCGCATCAACTTACAATATGTTTTCCGGATTACAAGTGGCGCGCGGCCCGCGTAGATGTTAGTGAAAGTGGAGGCGGGCCGCGAGGGGTTTGGTTACGTGAAACAATGTCGTGAACAGCAAGGATGTTAGGGTTTCTTGATTATATATGATCATAATTGACAACAGCCGAGGAGGGACACCAGAATTACGAATTTTAGACATCTTTGGACGATTTGGAGGGCTGATTAGAGGCCTTTGAAGGCTTGGAACTGCTGGGAATCATCGGGTGACACTTTGGAGCGTTCGGGAATAGAGATTACGGGTTTAATCATCTTTGTTCTCTCGTTTTCGTTCGTTTTACTTTGTTTGATGATGAATTCTGTTTTGACCATGTTTTATGCTTTGTTTTTTATCATGTTTCTTGGCTAAACTTCATAAACTACCTAGGTTAATGACAATAGCTTAATAAAGTTTGGGTCTTTATTTGATTTTTGGCGTGGTTGTGGATATTCTTGTATTGTAAAAGCTTCAGGAATTTAACTTGGTGCATATGCGTGTTTGACAATTGTTTTATTATTGTTTATTGCTTCATATAATCCTTGGTGACGGTCTTTATCACATAATAGGGTTGTATTAGGGTTTCTTGATTTAGGTGACGGTCTTTATCACATAATAGATCATTAATCCTTTAGGGTGAAAATAGCTTAAGTAACCTTAGAAGTAATACTCGGTAATATTATAAAATCAAATGTGCTGCTAAACTCGTCGCGGAAAGGCTTGAGGTTATTGATAGGTCTAGGTTTGGTTATAAGTCCTTAACATCCCATAGCCTATTAAACCAAGATTAGAACCCATTGTCGCTTTAGACGTTCGCGCGGCAAAGTAGAGCGTCTTACATAAGCACTTTCAAGAAACTAGAGGACGGAAAAGAAATCTAGAAAACCGGTGAGCGTAACAGCCTAGGTAGTGCCATAAGAATCGCCTTGAGAGTGTTTGAGGGGCTTAGTGGTGTCTTAATAGGTTTAGTATCTTAAGATCCCGGTTCCACACCGCAAAATCATCGAATAGAGATCCATTCTGAGTTAGCTTGCGTCTAGCCTAGGTAGTCTTCATCCCTCACTGGTCAGAGCCTTCGTGTGAGTTCGTGTCTAGTTCGTCTAGTATAGTTAGTATTTGTTATTTGCATTTTTAGGATTTTTAGAAAACCCCCCCAATCAACAAACATTTAGTTAAGTCGTGTCAGTTTGAGTCTAGATAGAGTCATTAGCGTAATCAGTAGAGTCTCTTGGGTTCGATACTCGGACTTCCTTAGGCTATACTACATTCGATCGGTACACTTGCCGGTTGTGTGTTTTAGGGTTTAGAGAGTCTTAGTTTTATAAATTTAAAGCTTAGAGTGTCTAGAATTAGGGTAAATTTAGTTAGTTTAGTTAACCCAGTTTCGAGCACATCAATTATCTTGGGATGTGTTGGTACTATCTCAAGTGTGTATGGTTTAAACACGAAATGCTTTTGTAAACTCTGATTTTATTAAAGTTTCATGTAATTATTAGTTAAATTCCGTCAAATTATTTAGGGTGTTACAAGTTGGTAATCAGAGCCCAAGGTTGTTAACAAGTGTTCGGTTCAAGCTTGATCAAACATCCGGTAAGAGTAAATTGTTCTAAAGTAGAGTTACTAAGTATAAAAAGGGAAGTAATGAATGGAAATGCATGGGAAGAGCGTGTTAACACACTCAAACCCGGAAAGTGCATTAAATAAGAACGGTGAAAACAAGTTATGAACTTGAACAAACCGAAGTGAATAAATCATACGTCATAAATGAAATGTTAACGCTTAATGTAAACATTTCAGTTAAAGATGACGGATAAAGGCAATGATGATGCGGTGCCAAGAGTCACCGAGCAAACGAGAGAAGTGATTGCTAAAGAGGTAGGAAAAGCAATCGAAAACAGTTTGTCGGGTTTCATCGACAAAATCCAAACCACGGTATTATCAGTGGTGGAAGAAAGAATCAAGAAATTGGAGGATAATACCAATTTAGCAAAGGAGAAGTCAGGAGGACGAAAATCTTGTTCTTATAAAGAGTTCATGGCGTGTAAACCGCCCATTTACAATGGGGAGGTTGACCCGATCATATGTCAGGGATGGTTAAGCGATATGGATGGGGTGTTCGAAAGGACTCATTGTGATCCGGATGACTACGTAGCCTATGGCACGGGTCAGTTAAGGGGTCAAGCGAAAGACTGGTGGGATAACAAGAAGAAGGAAATTGGAAGCGAAACAGCTAAGGCTATGACATGGGATGAGTTTAAGACGCCGTTTCTTAAACATCACAGTCCCAAGGCAGTCATTAACAAGATCAAGGAAGAATTCATGCAGCTTCGACACAAGGGTGAATCTATTGACAAAATCACGGGAATATTCATGGATAAGATGAAGTTTTGTGATGAGTTGATAATGAATGAGGAGCAGAAAATATATTATTATTATAATATGTTGAGCGCCGAGTATAGGGAGTTTATGACTCCTTCAAAGTATGAGACTCTCACCGAAATTATAAACGTTGCTCGGGAACGGGAGATAGAGTTGAAGAAACAGATTGAAAGAGGTGAAAGAAGGGCTCAGTTAGTCAATCCAAGCCCAACGAAAAAGGCGCGCACAACAGAATCCTCAAAGAAACAAGAAGGTAAAGGCGGGTCATCAAACTGCAAGATATGCGGGAAAGGGCACAAAAGTGAGTGCCGGTTCAAGGACAAACCATGTCCTATATGTGGGAAGACGGGACACACGGCTGAATTGTGCCCGGGAAAGGTGTCGGTGTGTTACAAATGCTATCAACCGGGTCACAAGAAATCTGAGTGCCCGGAGTTGGTTGGAAAGAAAGATGACAAGAATACACCTACTGAGACACCAAGAGCAAAGGCGAGATCCTTCCAGTTGACATCAATGGAGGCAAAAACAGAGCCCGATGTGGTCTCAGGTATATTTACCATAAATTCAATTCCTGCACATGTGTTATTTGATACGGGTGCGAATAAATCTTTTGTTTCATATGGATTTATTCGACATCCTTCTTTTGTACTAACAAAATTGCCTATGCCATTAGAGGTAGAAATAGGTGATAACAAAAGTTTTCTTGTATGTGATGTATGTCGAGATTGCAAAATAAGCATTGATGATGAAGAATATTTGATAGACTTGATCCCTATGTCAATGGGAGAATTTCAAGTAGTGGTAGGGATGCATTGGTTATCCCGACATCATGCAAAGGTGATATGTTTCCGCAAGGAGATACAGTTGACATCTCCAAGTGGAAAGCAAGTCACCATTTATGGCGAAAAAGGGGGCAGTCCCGTTATGTGCTCAATACTAAAAGCCCACAAACTTATGAGGCGCGGATGTAAAGCATTCATGATATACGCAAACGAACCTAATAAAGAGACGCCAAAGATGGAAGACGTACCAGTGGTACGTGAATACGCTGATGTATTTCTGGAAGATTTACCGGGAATACCGCCAGTACGGGAGGTAGAGTTCGGGATCGAATTGGTTCCGGGCGCAAAACCTGTGTCCAAGGAGCCGTATCGACTCGCGCCATCAGAATTGCAAGAATTGATGTCACAAATCCAAGAATTGCTCGACAAAGGATTTATTCGGCCAAGCGTGTCACCATGGGGCGCACCGGTATTATTCGTGAGAAAGAAGGACGGGAGCATGCGTATGTGCATTGATTACCGGGAGTTGAATAAACTCACGGTAAAGAATCGATATCCGCTTCCAAGAATTGATGACCTATTTGACCAATTACAAGGTGCAAGTTGGTTCTCAAAAATCGACCTCAGATCTGGGTATCATCAGTTGAAAGTCAAAGAGGAGGATGTACCGAAAACGGCTTTTCGTACACGGTACGGACATTACGAGTTTCTTGTGATGTCCTTTGGGTTAACTAATGCACCCGCGGCTTTCATGGATCTCATGAACCGGGTTTGCAAACCCATGCTAGACAAGTCAGTGATAGTGTTTATCGATGATATTTTGATATACTCCAAGAATGAAGCAGAACACGCAAGTCATTTGTGTGAAGTGTTGGAGACGCTCAGGAAAGAGAAATTGTATGCGAAATTCTCAAAATGTGCCTTTTGGTTACGAGAGGTGCAATTTCTTGGGCATATCATTAGTGCAAATGGAGTGCTAGTAGATCCTTCAAAAATAGAAGCTGTGTCAAGATGGAATCCACCGAAGAATCCTTCGGAAATTAGAAGCTTCTTGGGGCTTGCGGGTTATTATCGGAGATTCATACAAGATTTCTCCAAAATTGCTACGCCGTTGACCAAACTAACCCGTAAGGATGAAAAGTTTATTTGGGCCGAGGATCAAGAAAGGGCGTTCCAAACGCTCAAGGAAAAATTGACCCATGCGCCGGTGTTGACATTACCGAACGGAACGGAGGATATGGTAGTTTACTCGGATGCATCGCATTCGGGACTTGGCTGCGTTTTGATGCAGCGGGGCAAAGTTATAGCCTATGCCTCGAGACAGCTAAAGACTCATGAGAAGAGATATCCTACCCATGACCTCGAGTTGGCAGCAGTGGTGTTTGCCTTGAAGATATGGAGGCATTACTTGTACGGAGTGAAGTGCACTATCTTTACCGACCACAAAAGCTTAAAGTATTTCTTTGATCAGAAGGAATTAAATATGAGGCAGAGGCGGTGGTTAGAAACTGTCAAAGACTTTGATTGTGAAATACATTACCACCCCGGGAAGGCTAACGTAGTGGCAGACGCGTTGAGCCGAAAGACGGATTATACGCCTATTCGAGTACGATCGATGCAATTAATTGTGACATCGGGTTTGCTTGAACAAATCCGAAAATCTCAAATTGAAGCAATCAAGGAATAAAATGTGAAGAAGGAAAGGATAGTTGGGTAACTAAAAGACCTGGAGGATGGTAATCAAGGATTGAAAAATCGATTTGGGAGAATTTGGGTTCCAAATACGTGTGGGGCCAAGGCGCGTCTTCTTAACGAGGCCCATAAATCTCATTATTCAATTCATCCGGGGGCGACCAAAATGTATAATGATGTAAAACAAAACTATTGGTGGCCCGGAATGAAAAGAGATATTGTGAAGTATGTGGAGAAGTGTATGACTTGTTTACAAGTCAAAGCGGAGCACCAAAAGCCATATGGTAGGTTGCAACCGCTGGATATCCCAGTTTGGAAATGGGAACAAATCACGATGGATTTGTTAACCAAATTGCCCAAAACCAATCGCGGATTTGATGCTATATGGGTAGTCGTAGATCGATTGACAAAAAGTGCTCACTTCATTCCGATTCGTGAGACTTATACATCCGAGAAGATGTCGGAAGTGTACAACAATGAGATCATAGCACGTCACGGAGTGCCGATATCCATTGTGTCAGACAGAGATACTCGGTTTACCTCTAAATTATGGCGCGAATTTCAAGAGCAAATGGGGACTAAACTGTACATTAGCACTGCTTATCATCCGCAAACGGATGGGCAAAGTGAGAGAACGATACAAACGTTGGAACATATGTTGCGGGCTTGCATCATCGACTTCGAGGGCAGTTGGGATGTCCATCTACCCTTGGTCGAATTTTCATATAACAATAGCTATCAGTCGAGCATTAAAATGGCCCCGTATGAAATGTTATATGGTAGAAAGTGTCGAACCCCGGTGTGTTGGGGAGAAGTGGGACCACGAGGATTAGCACATACTGACATAATCCGAACTACGAATGAGAAAATTGATGTGGTTCGAGCTCACCTAAAAGCAGCTCAGGATCGACAAAAGTCGTATGCGGATAAGCGAAATAGACCTATTGAATTTCAAGTTAGTGATAAAGTAATGCTAAAAGTATCGCCATGGAAGGGAATTATACGGTTCAGAAAAAGAGGAAAGTTGAGTCCGAGGTTCATTGGGCCATTCAGGATCACTGAACGGGTTGGTAAGGTAGCATATCGCCTTGAACTACCCGAGGAGTTGAGTGGAATTCATAACACCTTCCATGTGTCACATCTCTGAAAATGCTTAGCAGAAGAAACTGCTCGTATCAGCTATGATGAAATTGAAGTGGATAACAGCCTCAACTATGCTGTGAGGCCAATTGCAATTTTAGATCAAAAAGAGAAGAGTCTGAGGAACAAAGTAATTAACCAAGTGAAGGTTAAATGGGAGCACAGGAAGGGCGCGGATACCACGTGGGAATCCGAAGAAGAGATGCAACGGCTCTACCCAACACTATTTGGTACGTATCTCGGTTTCGGGGACGAAACCCTTTTAAGGGGGGTGGACTTGTAACATCCCGAAATTTCAAAACTTTATACTAGAATTATAAAGTGTATAATAAACAAGAATAAACTAACTAGGATAAATAACCCAGTTAGTTAGAAGTCTTGTAGTAACATAAGGATGAGTTAAAAAGGTCAAAGATGTAAACTAAATAAGAATGGAGGGACCAAGGTTGTCAAAATTGAAACTTGAATTACTAATAATTAGTAAAACAAAAACCAAACACTCCATTTTTGGAGTCTGGTCGATCAAGGAACACAGGGGGCGACACCCACTCCTTCACAACCCTATAATTCTACTAAAATCTCAAATTGAAGGCTCAAATCATGTCATAATCGAAATCAGAGCATAGAATCGTGATCTCCTCGTCAAGGAGGTCATAAGGTATGTCAAATTAGGTTGTTTTGATACAACTCAAATTCTTGCATGTGATTGAAATCGAAGGTTGAGCTTGATTATGTGTTGTAAACATGAAATTGGAAGTAATGTAAGGTTTAGGGACAAACCCTAGATGATTTCTTGTCAAAATCTTGCATGTTAGTTGTAAGGATCAAAATCACCATAGTGAGTGATTGGTAAGTTAGTAGAACATGATAAACACTAGGATTAAAACTCTTGTTCTAGTGAAAACTGAAATTTGTGGTATAATCTCTGAAATTGTTGATGTTAAAATATGTGTATATTGTCTAATTGAAGTTAATTTGAGTGATAAATTCAAGTTATGAACTTGGTTTAGATCATGTAGAAATATGACCCGCAAGGTGTTTGATAAAACGCCTAAATGAGGGTTAAAATGTTAAAGATTGCTAAAAACGCAGATTTGCATATGTTATGAATGAATGCGTTAAAGCTTATGAAAGAGAGTTCTAATCTTGTTATGAATTGAACTCTTTAGGCAAGGAATCCGGAACGTCAAGTGGACACGCCAGAAGCGATACCCGCGGAAAAGGTGTGCTTTAAAGGTACGTGACTTTAGTCTCGTTGTATTATGTAATAACGGTTAGTTTTAAATGTACAAACGATGTCGGATTGTAATTGATGTGTTTGATGTATCGTTAAAGTGGCGAAGTTCACTAGATCCTCAAACGGGTCAAAATAAACATTAGAAATCTGGTTTGGTATAATAATAAAGTGATGGTATTCACTAGATAGCCAAACGGGTCAAAATGTTGCTTGAAAACGAATCACATGAGTAGAGACTTAAAAGTCTCATATCTTGCTAGGTGATAGATGGTAATACATCAATAAATTAGTTATGATATTTTAAGTCTACGAACCCGGTATATCGGGTCAAACAATAGAAGTTAATAGAAGGTGTCGTTTGAAACGGAATGCTTGAATTCCAAGAAAAACAAGTGTTTAGTTCGGAGAAAACGCGAAGCCATGGTATGGCGCGTATACTCCAAGGTCATAAGCCCGGGTAATTGGGTAATTATGTCTAAAAGGTTTTAAGAATGGAAAAAGGGGTGCTATGCACTTACACTAATGGTTTGAATAATGGAAATAAGGAAATTGTGAACCAATTGATGGTATCTCGGTTTCCGCGTTGTGAAATTTACATGGTTGAATCCGAAATTTTATTACGGACTCATAGGAAGAAGAATCGGTTAAATCGGACTAATGAGTAAAAAGTTATGACATTCTAAAGTTGAAAAATAGACTAAGGACAGATCTGCAGAACCCACCGTAAATTACGGTCCCACCGTAATTTACGGTGGACATTAAAAGCTTTACGGTATGATGCCCCTGTGTTACGGCAGATCAGGGATGTTCAGGGTCTACCGTAACTTACGGTGACACCGTAAGTTACGGTGGAACCCTGAAAACTTGTATTTTGTTTATCGTTTTGAAATGTTAGAATTCGTTTATACGTAATGTATTGATGTCAAAACTAATATTTTTAGTGTTTGACCCTAGGTATGGATGAGTTTCTCCCGGATGGTGATCAAGCACTTTGTCAAGAACCGAACACGCATTTTGAAGCTTCCGCATTAATCTTAATCTTGTCTAGACATAATCATGTTGTAAACACTTTTGTTAATCACGTTTTAAATCCCTTAAACTAGTGGTTAGTTTACTAGCAAGGGTTAACTTTTAAACTTGTTATGGATTATCTTGGGATGTGTTGGTACTATCTCAAGTGTGTATGGTTTAAACACGAAATGCTTTTGTAAACTCTGATTTTATTAAAGTTTCATGTAATTATTAGTTAAATTCCGTCAAATTATTTAGGGTGTTACAAGCTTGATTCTACCGGATTTTCTCATTTCTACTCATTTCTTCTCATACTTTTCTAATTTGAACAAGTTTCAGCGGTTGAAATGGCCTGATTTTTACATATGTTGTGTAAAATATAGTTTTAACAAAGCCTACAAAGAATCAGATTGAAATTCAAATTAAAACTGGTAAAACTGACCAAAAAACCTGATTCCGCTTGAAAGGTTCTTCGCAAATTTCATCTTAAAAAGCTGATTCAGCTTGAAATTTACTCTTGATTCCGCTCGAAAAGATAAAATTCCGATTCAGCTCGAAAGATAATATCTGATTCCGCTCGAAAGATAAAATTCTGATTCAGCTTGAAATACATTTTCTGATTTCGCTCGAAATCAGATTATTTCTTATTCCGCTTGAACAATACTTCTGATTTCGCTCGAAAAACGGTTCCATTTGAAATACTATTGTATTTTCAAGTGAAATCAGATTAATTCAGATTTCATTTAAAACTTTCTTCTAATTTCGCTTGAAGAGATTCCACTTCAAGTGATTTCGCTTGAAACTGCTGATTTTCAAAACCTAAAATTTTTCTAAGTGTTTGTTGATTTTTTTAGGTACGTGCAAGATGGATGATCTATTCATGAACCCATTTAGCGATATGTATGCTTTTGCTGGAAATTCTGGAGATGATAATTCTTCTAGTAACACCAATGAGAATACGCAAAATACAAAGAAAAAGTTATCGGATGCTTTGGAAGTTGAAAGTGCATTTGGAACATATAACAAACCCCCGAAGTTGATGGCTATCGAAGAATACAGTCGGTGGGCCAAGAAGTTTGAAGATTGGTTGAGAGCATTTGCTTTTCCCAGCTGGAAGAGTTTAAAAAATGGTTACAATGATGGAGGCAAAAGTGGCGAAAGCTTAACATCACCTGAAGAAATAGAGGCATTTGTCGCTGAGCAAAAATGTGTTGCACTGCTATTTCAGTCTGTTCGAGAAGATATAATATCTTTGATCGAGTACAGCAGTTCTAAAGATCTCTGGAAAAAGTTAGAAACCAAATGTTTAGGAAGTACAGAAATAGTGAAGAACAAAAAGAAACTACTTAGAAAAGAGTTTGATTTGTTTGGGTGTTTAAAGAATGAATCAGTTTGTAAAATGATTGAGAGGTTTGGGCACCTGAAACTGGAACTGGCGAGACATGGAATTTCCTATACTCAAGATGAGCTAGTTGACAAATTGTTTGATTCGTTGCCAGATGAGATGGATTGGCAATATTATGCGTTGATGCTAAAGAATACTATCAAGCCGCCAGAAGTATTGACAATAGACTTGCTAATTGAGAGACTAGAGAGTCACGAGTTGGAATTAAAGAAGACACACAAAGTCAATCATTCATCTTATCAGCAGAACTTGGATTTGTATTATCCAAAGAGCATGATGCCAAAGAGTACATCTCCCAAGACAGCTTTTTTTGCCGAAAATGTTAACACATCAAACAAAGAAAGTCAAAGAAGTGGATTTCACAGTGGATCTTCATCATCTGCAAATCATTCTGATGCAAAGAATCTATTTCAATGCAACATCGCTGTAGACTTAAAGAATGCTCAAAACTTCAGCGAGGAGTCAGCAAAGCAACAAATGGTTTTCTTAGCATCTGTGCTAGAATCTTATGAAAGTCTTGTAGCAGGGAAGATAGGCAACACCAACCTGACGAAGGAAGATTATGATCAGATTGATCCTAAGGAGATGGAACTGATCGACATAAGGTGGTGTATGGCCAGTGCAGTTTGTCGAGCACAGCTTTTTATGGAGATCACAGGGAGGAAGTCTATTGGTGGACCTTCTACCAAGTTAGGCTTTGACAAGTCTAAAGTGACGTGCTTTAAGTGCAAACAGAAAGGTCACTTTAAGCGTGAATGCCGAAATGCGTATGCTGATGAATCTGAGAACCCGTTCAGAGAAGATTACTACAAAAAAGAGATTTATCATCAGAATAAATCAGAGCCGCCAAGATTGAAGCAGCTTGAAGAGAACAAAGAGAAGTCAAGAGCTCTTGCTGCAATTCACGACGATGAAGGTTACGACTGGAGTGAGTTATTACCTGAGGAAGATGCAGTTGGATATGCATTCATGGCAAAATCTGAACCTGTTCCTTGGAAAGACAACAGAACTGAAGAACAGAAGTACGGTCACAGAAAGCTGTTGGCCACGAACAGATTGATCAGAATAGCTGGTATCTTTTCTGAGGCAAAAAGAGCAAATAGATGGGATCCAGACAAGGAATGTTATCTTGACCCCCAGGGAAACATTGCTATTGATCATAACACTCTTGATTTGGAAACCATAATCAAAGAGTTTAAAGAAGAAGATGATTATTGGCAGAGGAAATGGTGGGGAAGCGGAGAAAAGGAGGAAGAGAAAGAGAAAGAGAAAGAGGAAGAGAAATCAAAGAAGATTGATACTGGAATCATTGACATGACTCAAGAGTTGAATGCTGAAAACATGGGAAAGATGGCTGACAAGGTGCTGGCTGCTAACGCACTTGAGGTAGACTCTAAATCCGTCTTTGAGTCTAAAAGCCAGGTCAGTTCAAACGCGTCAACAACTGAGTCAGGTAAGAATGTCAGTGGTGAGGTTGACTGCAAAAATTGCATCAAAGAATGCAAAGTTTGTAGTACAAACACTTATCTCAAAGGTAAGAAGATTGATGATCTGACTGCTAGAATCAGAAGTGTTGAGGATCAAATCCTTGATCGTGATAAAATGTTGAAAGCTTCAACTGAACGATTAAAAGATTTAACTAACAAAATTGAAAATGATAAAATTAATCAATAAAAGGTTAGGAAAGAAAATGAGAGGTTAGTTCTTGAAAATCGTCAGATTACTGAAAAATTTGAGAAGCTTAAATGTACGGTTAAAGATAATGATGATAGAAACGGTAAAACATACAAAGAAAATTGCCAATTGCAATGTGTTTTGAGAATTAAAGAAGAATTAATCAACAAACAATTGGATGAGATTGCTAAATTGAAACTTCAGTTTGAAGAAGCTAAGATTGAGAATGAGCGTATCAATTTGAAATTGATCAGTTACAGCTCTGCAAGCTTTGTTTTGCAACACATTGTTCCCAAACCCATCGGGAAAAACAAAGCAGGTGAAGATGTATACTGTGATGGAACTGGGGTCGGGTTTCATCAAGTTCCGCCACCAGTTCTAGACAATTATTCGAAAAAGCAATATGGGTTGGTTAATCTTGAAGATGAAAATGAAGTGAAACCTCCTGATTCAATTGATGTGACATTTTCTTCATCATCATCTGATGATAGTGTTTAAACTGAGATTGTTAAAGGCATGGCTGAAAGTGTTTTGAATAGTGATTCAGCTGAGGATGAAGAGTGTTTCTTGGACAAATACATTCCGAAACAAAAGTCCAAAAACAACTTAAATGATGAACCTACTCTTGTCATGTACAAGATGTCGGGATCTGATAAGTTGTATTCGGATTCTGAGTTTCCTCTGGAGAATGTAAATATTTCAAAATTGACAAATGTGTTCAAAATGGTTGAAATCGATTTGTCTGAAGTAAAAAGTTTAAAACAAACAAAAAGGCAAATGAATTTTGAGAAAGATAAAGCTTACTACAAGAAACGTGTAGTTCCACCACGTTTTTATAACAACAATCGAAACAATTGGTCGGGTGGTTATCAGGGTGGTAAGAATTATCAGAAAAAGAATTTTCAAAACAAAAGGTTTGCTGAAAAGAAGGTGTTTGTGAACGGTTCAAGTTCACTTTCTGATGAGGAAAATGAAATCTTTTCGAAATCAAATGAAGAGTTCTTTGAGAAGAGGGCCTCACAACCTCAGTCTGAAGGCACAAGTCGGGTAGTTGATACTCGTACGTGTTTTAGATGCAACAAAGTTGGTCACATTGCAAGAAATTGCACCAACTCCAAGCCTAAGACTGAAGTTGTTGAGAATCGAAAGAAGAAGGTTGATGCAAAAGGAAAAGCTCCAATGGTTGTTGAGAAAGTTTTGAAAAATGAGAAAACAAAAGTCAAAATTGAACCTGTTAGGAATGTGGTAACTAAAAATGACAAATTTTATAAACGGGTTGCATCATCTCAACAAACATGGAAGCCAAAAGTTGTTGAAAAACCAAAGGTTTCAAAGTCGGAAAAACAATCGTCTTCTACCACACCGGTAAAGATGGATGTTCCTTTGGATTACTATGAACAATTGGAGAAACAATCTTCTACTCCAATAGAGAAAAAGAATGTTCAAAAGAAAAAGCAACCAACCGGTCAACTTAAGATAGATGAGTTTTTCTTATACAAAAAGGTTGAGGTTGGATCTGAGGAGAGTTTAAAGATGAATGATAAAAATTTTCCGCCACTTTACACTGCTAAAACTCACATTAAAGTCAAGTTACCTGAGTCAAAAGAGGCTTGGGTGGCATCAAAATCTCACTAAAAAGTTTTGGACTTGCCGGAGCTTCCTAGTTGGTAATTGTGAAGCATGAATCGGCATCTTTATTGAAATGTGTTTTTTAAAATCAATTTGTGATATGTGCAGGAACTTCCGAGAGCTATTTCACGATGGATTATGGATAGTGGAGCGTCTCGACATATGACAGGGAAGACTGCATTGTTGTACGATGTTAGAAATTTCAATGGTGGTTATGTGGGATTCGCAGGAAACCGAGGTGGTAGAATTGTTGGTGAAGGAACGTTATCCAATGGGATTGTTACGTTTGAAAGAGTTAACTACATTGCTGAGCTGGAGAATAATCTGCTGAGTATCTCGCAGATTTGTGACAGGATGTATACTACTCACTTCACAGACAAAGAATGTTTGATCTTGAAGCCATGATTTGTTATCCCTAAAGAATGGATTATCATGAGGGCACCTAGAGTGAATGATATGTATGTGTTGGACATGAGTGTAGCTACTACAACCACGGGTCAGGCTCATTATTTTGTGTCTAGAGCAACAGAGAAAGAATCAAAGTTGTGGCACCGGAAGATGGGGCATACACATCTTAGAAAAATGAATCATTTGGTGCACAATGATTTAGTTCTTAGAGTTAATATCAAAGATAGTATCCTTTCGGAATCCTGCTCTGAATTAACAGTTGTGTCAATTCAGTTTCCAGACCGTTAGAGAGACTACATATGGATCTGTTTGGTCCAGTAAACGTCAAAAGTATTACAGGGGATCTCTACTGTCTTGTGGTTACTGATGATTATTCCATATTTTCGTGGGTATCATTCTTGAAGTCGAAAGATGAAACGTTTGACAGTTTGATGGCATTGTTCAGAAAAATTGAAAATTTGTACCAAAGGCGTATCAAAAGAATCAGAAGTGAAAATGGTACTGAGTTCAAGAACAACAAGATGGAAGAATATTGTGATGAAAGAGGTATATTGCATGAGTTTAGTACTTCGTACACACCACAGCAGAATGGAGTTGCAGAACGTAAAAACAGGACGCTAATCGAAACGGCCAGAACAATGCTTGCTGATTCAAAGTTACCGATAAATTTTTGGGCAGAAGCTGTTTCCGCCGCATGCTATACACTCAACCGGGTTCTCACTGTGAAGAAATTCAACAAGACATGCTTTGAGTTGATCAATAACCGCAAACCGAACTTGAAGTTTTTAGAACCGTTTGTGTCTCCTTGTACTGTTCTAGAGCCTTTTGGTAAGTTTGGTCCAAAGAGTATCGAAGGAATATTTGTGGGTTATTCAAGTCCACAAAGACGGGTCTTTGTTCCAAGTCTGAAGCAGATCATCGAAGCACAACATGTTGAGTGTCAGGGGTATACTATGCCGCCTCAGAATCCCGGTGACTCATGGCGTTTTAATTATGATAAATTGTGGGATTCGTTTGACATGATGGAAGAAACAGAAGAAGAAGAAGATTTCTTTGATGAGTTGGATATTCTAAGAGAGTATGGAGAATCACAGGAAAGGTTCCCAGCTGAGTATTGAAGAAGACCACGACAAACTTCGAATGATGATGAAGCAGGTCCAAGCAATGCTGGTGAACATGATGATGTCCAACAAAATGAAGTTGCTCAAGATAATCAGACGGCACAAAATGATAATCAAGAATCTGAGAACATGACAGTATTTGATTGTGGTGATTCAGATTCTGAGGGGGAGCAAATTCAGATTTCAAGTCAAACAAACCCAGTCAGTGAACAAGGTGCAAATCAGAATGTTACTAATCTGGAAGGTGATGTAGATGTTCCAGGCGAAGTGATGCCACGAACTCTTTCATATCATCAAGAGGAATTGATCATTGGAGAATTGCAAACAGGCGTCCGCACTCGAAGACAGCTTGATAAAGGGCTTACATGTTTTTATACAAAAGTTGCTCCTTTGCAAACTGAATTCTCATTGAGTTGTTTTATCTCGCAGGTTGAACCAAGGACTTATAAAGAGGTGCTTACTGAAGATTCTTGGGTCAATGCAATGCAGGAGGAATTGAGCCAATTTGAAAAGCTGGGAGTATGGAAGTTAGTGGATTTACCTGATGGTCAAAGGAAGATAAACACCAAGTGGGTGTTCAAGTGCAAGAGAGACAATAGAGGAGTTGTGGTTCGTAACAAAGCTCGACTCGTAGTCCAGGGTTTCAGTCAGCAGGAGGGTATAGATTTCACTGAAGTATATGCTCCGGTTGCTAGACTAGAAGCGATCAGAATCTTCCTAGCATTTGCGTCTTGGAAAAACTTCAAAGTATATCAGCTAGATGTGAAATCGGCTTTTCTCTACGGGAAGGTAAAAGAGGAGGTATATGTCGGACAGCCACCGGGCTTCACCGATCCAATCCACAAAGACAAGGTCTATTTGTTAGATAAAGCGCTGTATGGTTTACACCAGGCCCCGAGAGCTTGGTACGAGACATTGTCTCAACACCTACTAGCCAACAGCTTCATCCGTGGAAAAGTGGATGCCACTCTCTTCACCAAAGAGGTCGACGGACATCCTCTGATAGTTCAAATTTACGTGGACGACATTATTTTTGGGTCAACGAATGAGAATCTACGCAAAGATTTTGAAAGAGTCATGAAGCAGAAATTTGAAATGTCATCGATGGGTGAGATGAAATTCTTTTTGGGATTGCAGGTTGATCAACTACCCAAAGGAATTTTCATACATCAAACGAAGTACGTTCATGATATCTTGGAGAAATTCGGGATGTCAGGTTCTACTCCAGCTTCCGCCCCATTAGCAACGAATCATGGGATAAACCCTGATCTCACCGGAGAGAAGGTAGATGAAACGATGTATCGTTCCATGATCGGATCGCCGATGTATTTGACAGCTTCAAGACCCGATATCATGTACCCAACCTGCCTTGCAGCAAGATTTCAATCTAACCCAAGAGCTTCGCATATGGTGATTGTGAAAAGGATATTACGCTACCTGAAAGGAACTCCATCATTGGGGTTGTGGTATCCAAGAGAAGGCGATTTCATGCTCGAAGGGTATTCCGATTCTGATTTCGGATGCTGCAAAGTTAATGCTAAATCAACAACAGCAGGGTGCCAGTTTTTCGGATTACGATTGGTCACCTGGAAATGCAAAAAGCAAACCTCTATGGCTTTATCCACATGTGAAGCGGAGTATGTATCTGCTAGCAGCTGCTGCTCACAGATCTTGTGGATCCAGCAACAGATGCGCGACTATGGTTTGCAATTTCTAAACACCCCTATCTTTGTTGATAATGAGGCAGCGATTAACATTACTAAAAATCCAGTTCATCACGCTAAAACAAAACACATTGAAATTCGCCATCACTTCATTCGAGATTGTTTCAAGAAGAAGTTGATACGAATTGAGAAAATCCACACTGACGATCAAAAAGCTGATTTACATACCAAAGCATTTGAAAAAATACGTTTTCAATATTTGCTAAAACTGAATGGTATGAAGCTTTTATCGGTGTTGGAAGAGATTATTGGCGTTGATGAAGAAGACATTGTAGTTGATGTTGAGAAACAATCTGCAATGGTTTGTCGATTTTTTACCTGTTTTGGTATTTAGGGGGAGGTATAGGGTAATATTTCAGAAAATACAAAAACAATAAAAAATGACAAAAATACAAAAACATGAGATATTTTTAAAATCCAAAAACAATAGAAAACCAGAAAAGAGCTTGTGTAAAAGGGAAAATGATAGTACATCGGCTTGACAGTCACAGTATGCTAAAGAAATGTAATGTTTAAAAGGTTAAACAGTCTCGCTGATGATATGCCGATAGGTTTTTACACATTTAGTAGGTTTGTTCGGGATATAAACCTAAATCTTTACTTGCTTATTTCGTGGGGAACACTACTTGGATATATAGGTAACCCCTGAAATCTTGTTTGAAAGATTCCTTTTTCTGATATACTAGGTCTTTATACTCAGTGATATCTGGGGTATTATTCCGGGACTTCTGCTGAATGAAAGTTCTGACCTAGTCCTCGAATAATACTTTCCGCAATGCTTGAAACATAGCATCTCGCTCAGCATATATGATAAGACAATAAATTGCTTAGCAATGCTGATGTAAAAAAGATCCTCTAAAGGGGACACACCCAAAAGTTGAGTCATGATCTCTCTGCTGAACGATAGTTCTGACCTGAGCTCTCATGATTCTTCATAATTTATTCCTTTACAGATATCATTTGTGGTATACTCACCTGTAAGACTGAATATTGGGATCTGGATATGGGAGTATATTCAAGAGGTGGGACACATGTATAAGTTTAAGTCTCTAAAACACTTAATTCGTATCCTGGACAGATTGAAAATTATGTGAGAATTTAAAGTGGATCAGTATATCGACAATCTAAGTGAATTATTTAATTCTGAGTATAAAATTAAAGCTTAACGGTACTTGTGACTTGTCGAATAGCTGATATGATTCCCTAACACGCTTAACCAAAAATATGTTTGTAAATAGTTTACTTTTACTGCATTTTAGTTCTGTATTTCATTTCTAGTTTAGAAATTTTATTAAAAATCCAAAAAGATTTTACACTTCTGCTTTATTTTTGATAAACCAAAGTGGAGAGTTGATCTTCGGATTCGAAAGTTGAAAGCAGATGCAGGAGGTTTCTGGACTGAATGATGAGTCGTGAGCTAAAACATGATAAGTTTGTGAAAGATGGAAAGTTAAAACAAGTTCATTAATTTGAAACTTGTAATTTTCAGAAAATCAAATTGAACTGAATGTCAGTGTGAATTATCTCAGATCAACCAAGGTCATTAAGTTGGACTTGGTAGATTAATTGAGTAATCAGGGTCATTAACTTGAACTTGAATACTTAAGTGGATTTCTAACACTGAAAGTTGAGTAGTAAGTTTGGATTGAAATTATTATTATCATATATCTTATATTTGGGTAGAGATTATGCAGAAATCCCCATGGCAATGAAATATCAAAGTTTGAACCAGAATAAAGCCCTTGCTGATCGAGAGGGGGAGTATGCGAAAGGGGGAGTCAGAATTCTGGATCAACAATCAAAGGGGAGTTTGAAGACAAAGTTGTAAAGAGACCAAGACTGAAGAATCAATGCCGAAGACTTCGTTAACATCCAAGGGGGGGTCTATTGGTGTACTGAATGTCTGTTTACTACGTCTTACTCGAGTCTTAGGTCTAGATAGGTTGTTTAGAGCTTGGAAATAGAAAAGTGGTTTTTATGTTGTAATTCCGCTCGAAATGACATTTGTGTCATTTCAAGCTAAATCAGGAAATTAGGTGATTCAGCTCCAAATGACAAGATGGTGATTCAGCTCCAAATGACAAGATGGTGATTCAGCTCCAAATGACAAGTTTGTGATTCCGCTCAAGACTTCATAGGAGTTCCACTTGAACCATTTGGAGCGGAATCAAGGGCTCTATAAATAGGTGATAGCTGATTTCATTTGTAACAGTTAGAGCGAAATCAGAGAGGAGGTGCTGTCGAAATTTTGTCAGAATATATTGTAAAAAGCTTTGATTTCAGCAATAGAAAAGAGATTAAGAGGAAACAAGTTGTTTTGACGTTGTTTACTTTGATTCCGCCTCTGTAAACGATGATGAACTGCCTTTACTGACGGTTTAGTGTCACGCACACGGTCCAACAGATAGGCTATAGGTCCTATTCTTCTAAGAATCTCAAAAGGTCCAACATACATGGGACTTAGCTTTCCCCGTTTGATGAATCTTACTATTCCTTTCCAAGGAGAGACTTTTAACAATACTTTATTTCCTATTTGAAATTCCAATGGTTTGCGTCGGTTATCAGCATAGCTCTTTTGTCGATCACGTGCTGCTTTCAGTCGTTCCTTGACTTGAATAATCTTGTCAGTTGTTTCTTGCACTACCTCAGGTCCAGATAGTTGCTTCTCCCCAATTTCTGCTCAACAGACTGGGGTTCGGCACTTTCGTCCATAAAGTGCTTTGAATGATGCAGCATTGATACTTGTGTGATAACTATTATTATAGGAAAATTCTATTAATGGTAAGTGATCATCCCAATTACCTCCGATATCAATTACACAAGCTCTAAGCATATCTTCCATTGTCTGAATTGTCCTTTCGCTTTGTCCGTCTGTTTGAGGATGATAAGCGGTGCTTAGATTCAACTTGGTTCCCATTGCTTTTTGGAAACTTGACCAAAAATGAGAGGTGAAATGGCTATCCCTATCAGAAATAATTGATAATGGTATTCCATGTAATGAAACTATTTCATTTACATATAATTTAGCTAACTGTTCCATACTGAAAGTTTCTTTCATTGGTAGGAAATGAGCTGACTTGCTTAGTCTATCTACAATCACCCAGATTGTATCATTACCTTTCCTTGTTTTGGGTAATTTGGTAACAAAATCCATTGTTGTCAATTCCCATTTCCACACTGGCATTTCTAGCTACTGCAACAAACCTGAAGGTTTTTGGTGTTCAACTTTAACTTGTGAATAGGTTAAACATTTAGAAACATAGGCTGCTATGTCCTTTTTCATTCCTATCCACCAAAAATTCTTTCTTAAATCCTGGTACATTTTATCGCTCCCTGGATGCATTGTATATTTAGACTTATGGGCTTCTTCTAATATATGATGACGCAGGTTTCCTAATTTAGGTATCCACATTCTTTTCTTATGGAATCTCAAAATTCCATCTGCTCCTTGTTCTAATTCCTTAATCATACCTTTTAATTTTTCAGTATCATCATTGATTACTGATTCTTAATTTGCTCATTTAAATCTACTTGTAGATTTAATTTAAGAGAACGTACCCTTTTTGGCTTTTCATGATACTTTCGACTTAAAGCATCAACAACTACATTTGCCTTTCCTGCATGATACTGGATATCACAATCATAATCACTAAGCATTTCCATCCAGCGTCTTTGTCTCATATTCAACTCCTTTTTCCCGAAAACATACCTTAAACTTTTATGATCAGTGAATATGGTAAACTTACTACCATAAAGGTAATGTCTCCAAATCTTAAGGACAAAAATTATGGTTCCTAATTCTAGATCATGGGTTGAATAATTCTCTTCATGATTCTTAAGTTGTCTAGATGCATAAGCTATAACCTTTTAGCGTTGCATTAATACACATCCATAACCTAGGTTGGAAGCGTCACAATAGACTACAAAGTCTTCAGTTCCTTCTGGTAACGCTAGTATGGGTGTATGGGTTAGTCTTTGCTTAAGAATTCTAAAAGCTTCTTCTTTGTTTTGGTCCCCATTGAAACTTAATGGATTTACAGGTTAACTTAGTTAAAGGAATGGCTATTCTAGAGAAATCTCGAATAAACCTTCTATAATAATCGGCAAATCCTAAGAAACCTTTAACCTCGGTTGGTGACTCAGGGGTTTTCCATTTGGTAATCACCTCGATTTTTGTGGGATCCACATGAATTCCTTCATGATTGACTAAGTGTCCAAGAAATTGTACATGTTCTAACCAAAATTCGCACTTTGAAAACTTAGCATAAAGTTTCTCCTTTCTTAGTAAACTTAAAAGGGTGTGCAAATGCTTTGCATGATCCTCTTTACTTTTAGAGTAAATGAGAATATCATCTATAAAGACAATTATGAATTTATCCAAATATGGCTTACATATTCGG
This sequence comes from Helianthus tuberosus, assembly GCA_030545235.1. Classification (NCBI taxonomy): domain Eukaryota; kingdom Viridiplantae; phylum Streptophyta; class Magnoliopsida; order Asterales; family Asteraceae; genus Helianthus; species Helianthus tuberosus. The sequence goes on along the minus strand of JARYGA010036507.1, from coordinate 22,796 downwards.
TTCATCATGTCCATAAATGCAGCTGGGGCATTGGTTAAACCAAATGGCATGACAGTAAATTCATAATAGCCATACCTCGTTCTGAAGGCGGTCTTAGGAATATCCTCTTCCTGTACCTTTAATTGATGATATCCTGACCTTAAATTGATTTTTGAGAAAATCGAGCTCCTTGCAGTTGATCGAACAGATCATCGATCCTTGGTAGGGTACCGATTCTTAATCGTGACCTTGTTCAATTCACGGTAGTCAATGCACATACGCATTGATCCGTCCTTCTTTTTGACGAATAAAATTGGTGCTCCCTATGCCGACGAACTTGGCTGTATGAATCCTTTCTCCAACAATTCGTCTAACTGTTTCTTTAGTTCCTGCATCTCTGCTGGTGCCAAACGGTAAGGTGCTTTGGCAATTGGTGTTGTTCCTGGTAATTGGTGAATTCTGAATTCGACTTCTCTGTCTGGTGGTATTCCTGGTAATTCTTCTGGAAATATATCTGAAAACTGAGACACTACTGGAATGTCTTTTAGTTCTTTTCCTTTAGTGTTAGTGATTATAGAAATCAAATACACTATTGACCCTTTTCTTATATAGCTTGCAGTTTTCATCACAGAGATGAATTTCGTGGATCTAGAGGGTTTATCTCCTTTAATTGTGATCTTTTCACCTTTTGGTGAATTTACTTGAATTGACTTTTGATCACATAAAATACTGGCTTTATTGGCTATTAACCAATCCATTCCTAAAACGACATCAAATCCTACCAGATTCATTGGGTAAAGGTTTGCAATAAACTTTTGATTTAAAAACTCTATCCTTGCTCCATGCAAGATTTCAGAAATCCTAACCGTTTCTCCATTTGATATCTTTACTAGACATTCTTGTGGTAGTTTAGTTAATAACTGATTTAGAAGTTTGCAAAATGAAGTATTAATAAAACTTTGGTTCGCACCAGAGTCAAATAATACTTTAGCAAAAACATCATTAACTAAAAACGTACCGGCTATCACATCTGGAATCATCTTGGCTTCATCTGCAGTCAGAACGAATGCTCTAGCATTTTTAGTATTCTTGTTATTTGTAGCTGGAGCTAATTTTGGACAATTTGGCTTAATATGACCTTGTTCCCCACAGTTGTAGCATATCCTGTTGTTGGCTTTCCTCCTGTAGTCTTCTTCATTGTGTCCTGATATTTTGCAGAAATTGCAATATATGGAGCATCTTCCAGAATGCTTACTTTTGCAATACTTGCAATAAGGTGTAGATATGGAACCTACATTTTTCCCACGGTTGGAATTTCCAGATCGGAATTCCTGGGTAAGTCTTTGAGCTAGGTTTCTCATCTGGTCTTCTTCTCTAGTACGGATTAATTCATCTGTCAAGGTGTTTGCTAATTCTACAGCTTCTTCTATGGTTTGAGGTCTAGCTGCCTTGACTACATGCCTAATCTCCCCGATTAATCCCCAGATGTAACGGGAGATTAATACTGGTTCAGGTGATGCAAGGGTTGGTATTATTCTGGCATATTCAAAGAATGTAGTAGTATAACCCTTACTATCTACCCCGGTCATCCTAAGGTTCAGAAACTTATTTGCTATCTGTTCCTTTTCATTGGGAGGACATAATTTCCTTTCTACCATATTCTTAAATTCCTCCCATTCCATGTTGTAAACCCTATCGCTTCCTCTTGACTGGAGGATAGTGTTCCACCATTCTAAGGTTGAGTTTTTAAACAGATTAGAAGCAAACATTATCTTATCTTCTTCAGCACACTTGCTTATTTTTAAAACAGCCCCAATCTTTTCTATCCAGCGCAAAGTTGCAATGGGTCCTTCATTGCCCGAGAATTCTATTGGTTTGCAGGACCAGAATTCTTTATAAGAACAACCATATGGCATGGTTCTTCTTCTTTTGGGAATGGGCACTTGAAGTACAAGTCCATTGTTTACGCTGTGTTCTGGTGCAGTTGGTCGCTTACTGCTATGTTTACTTATATTATTAGCATCCTTAACAGTTTGAAGAATATATGGCATTGCATCTATAATTCCTTGTGCCACTATGTGTTGGATGACACTATTATCCACTTGGTTTCCCTTGTTATTGTTGTTGTTCGAATTCTCATTATTCAGATTATCGTTATTCGGGTGGTTATCACTTTGGTTTTCCTGGTTCACTTCGTTTTTTTTAAACGAGAACTTCATTAACGCACACCGAACCCGAAAACCGGGACGACAAAAACAACAACCAAAATTACATATTTACAAATTTACACCAATCTCCCCAATCTAACAAACCCTTCCTGGCCCTATGTTTAAACCACAAAAAACTAGCCGCTCTAACCTCACTAAAGACCTCTTCGACACTACGTCTTTTACCGCTAAATCTCAACTCGTTGTCCATCTGAATTTTAGACATTTACCACGCATTAATAATCACAAAATAATATTTAATATAGTCAATCACATGACACGCACTTTGGTCAAAAGCGTCGATCATTGCGACTTTACTCTATTCATATAATATGCATCTATTACACACCAGTACTGAAATTAAAATTACAATACCGACTGAAATTTAAAGTTACACTACTAATAATAGGCATCCGTAGTTTTTTTTTCATACACATACACACATATTTTATTATTATATTATATTATATTATATTATTATTATTATTATAACCTTCTCCACCATCACTTCTACGGATATGGATTCATCCAGAAATCCATATTACGCTCGTCGTACTTCCAGACGAGTCGCTCTCCCACCTGTCGCATTCTTTCACTATTCTCTAAAATTTCCTCACCAAATGTCCTAAGTTCTTGTACATTGTCTGCACTCATTGGGGGTGCTGGTTCTAAGACTGGGTTCGGAAACTAGGTGCGGGTTCCTGGTACGGAGGTGTAGGGGCCTGGTATGGGTAAGGATTTTCTAAGATCTCCCTAATGTATATATCATTGTCGTAATAGGGATCTAGAGGATCTAACCCTGTGTAGGCTCCTAGGTTCTGCATGGGCATGTCTTCGTGTATCGGGTAACGTTACACATAGTCCCTATTATCATCCCACCATGGGTCGTAATTTGGGTCTAAGGGATTTGGTGCTGGTACCCTAGGTATTTCCTCTAGGTTAAAATCATGCATTTCTATTTGATTTTCAGGGTTTTCTATCTCCATCGGTTGGTCAGGAATTAGTGGTTGTGGTTGGGGTGCTATCATTTATTCCAGGTTAGGGTCAGCTGCAGTGGTGGCTAGGATGTGGATGTTGGCTATACCCCTATTAATCATTTCCTGGGCATAGGCATCGGTTTCTCTTTTGGCTCCTGCTAGTGCTCTCTGGTCTTGTAACTTTTTCATACGCTTCCTACGCTCATGTGCCCCTCGACTGAACCATCCTCTCTTTTTCTGAGGGAATGGCTCTTCAGACTGAGCCTTAAACACGAATATTCCTTCTTCCGTATCAGCAGAGTACCCTGAGAGGGCAGGCTGAGAAGAGGCACCTTCACTTCTAGGCGAACCAGACAATTGACGGTACGCGTCAGATGGTCCTTGGTCGCTCATACTGTAAACTAACAAATAGTCAAATAACATATAACAAAAAAATACAATTATTCACGTATTCCCGTAATTTATTTCCTAACAATTTGAATTTTGGTGTCAGCAGAACACTTATATGGCTGAATCAGTGGCTTAGCTCTGATACCACCTTCTGTCGCAACCCCCGCCCCCTATATGTCCCGGGAACGAGCGGCCTCGAACTCAGTATCGGTGGTATCGGTGTTTATTAATTTGGCAGCGGAAATTACATCAGGACCGTATTGGGATATTTTAAATATTTTTATGGTGTTGGAAAATTTATGGGGTGTCGGTTTTCTTTAGGGTTATTATATGGAAAAATATTAGCGACTGATTATTAGTCACTAACATTAGTCGTGTAAAAATCAGTCCCCAATATAACTAGTAACTGAAAAATCAGTGCCTGATGTTATGTATCCGAAACTGATTTATTAGTCCTTGATAGGTTAGTCTCAGATTGTCACTTTTTTGTAGTAATTTAACCTAGTTGTCACTCGACCACTTAGTCTCACCAGTCTGTTAACATGCTTATCCCGCGCTTGCCTTATATTAACAAGCGCTTTGTATTTATCATGACATTTTCCTAACTTTGAATAGTTTTACCGGCTAGACTAATTAGTCGCCGTCACTTCATTTCCCGTCATCCGGGTATACTATTTTGCCATTTCCGGCCTTATGTGTGTTTAAGATTTTCTAAATCCCCTCATACTTCTTATGTTTGTTAAAACATTGCTTTTGACTAAAAACTAAATTTTTTGTTTACGTTTTCTCTGTCAACTCGTGTCAATTTCTCACATCAGGAAGTTTACGTCCAAGGATTTATCTCCTTCCGTTGTCATTTCGATAATGACTTTGCCCTTTTGTGACGTAACACAATTTAAATAATTGTGGATTATTTTGTCAATTTTGCCCATTTAAATGTTTTAGTGAAATTCTTCACTTTTGTCAACCAGATCTTTCACAATCTCTTTGCTTTAACCCATTCAATTAACTTAGCGAAACCCATCGCTTTTATACTAACCTTACCTCCCGTTATTATTTTACGAGGGGAGTTACAACCAGTTTCCTTGTTTTACGTTATTGACCTGTAGGTTATTTCACATAGCCTCGCAGGATTTTTCCTTAGATTTCCACCTTCTAAGGTAAATCCCCATCAGTTTGTTTCTTTCTATTCGTGACCCGAGGGTCTTTTTGGTCCCTAGACTTAATCATTAATTATAATCCCGTAGGTTATGATGATCTTATAGATCATCTTCTATTCGAGTCTTTATTCAACTGTATATGTATATGGGGTCAAGGCACCCCTTTTTATGTTTAGAATTATTTACTTTTGCTTTTTTGGATTTCATTAGACCTTGACCGTAGCCTAAGGCTACATTTGTTTTCTTTCGAATTATCTTTCTGACTTTATGACTTCTAACGTCATTTACACGTCGGTTTGTTCTACACTTACCGTTATCCGGTCATTACCTATACTTCTTTACGACCCGTTACCCGGGTTCCTTATCTTAGTGTTTTTGTTTTGTTTTTTTAACATTCTTATTTTGCTAGTTTGTGTTTTTCCTATCTACATTCCTTTACGACCCATCACATAGGTTCATTAATATTTCGCGCTTCCATTATTTGGTTTGCGCTTACTTGTACTACCAAGCTTTTATACTTTATTTATCTCGTTTGATTTATTCGTGTGAGGTTTCATCACTTATGAACGTCAAACTTCATTCTTTATTTGACCCGTTCAACTTTGAAATAGTTGAACATAATTATCAAAATTTATGTTTGCAAAATTTCATCGTCTTTTAGTTATAATTCACAGTCCGAGTCTTTTGACTTTCTGTTTCGCGTTTCCGTCTCTTGGTTAACGCATACTTTCAAAATCCTACCCATCCATCGAGTATCTTTACCAAAATCATTATCAAGTAACCATTCTCATATGGTTTTAGACGTCATTTTAATTTATTTGGTCGTCTTAGCGAAATCCATCAATTTTGTTCCGTCAAGTCCTTTATTCTTCATTTAGTTCGTTTGACTTGTCCATGTGAATTTCATCACTTGTGACAATCAAATTTTTATCCCTATGCCTCAGCATTCCTATTGGTCGGTCTGTATTTTCTTTTACTTTGATCCTTGTCCCTTCTCTCGGGCTCTTTATTCTAACGTAATACGCTTCCGTCATCCGACTTGCGTCTACGTTTGTTATCAAACATCTTGCTTATTTGATTCATTTGGGTACCTTTTTAGTTTGTCCCATTCACCCCGTCCTTACTACATCGGATGTAAGTATGCCCATCATAAAATTTCATGGTACCACGTGTTCACTACTTACTTGGCCAGAGTAAGCGATCAACACCTGATATACATGACCTTTTATAATTTTCACATTACACCCCATGTAAGTAACGCCTCTATTTAGTTTTCTTGGAAATAATATCCTGGATAGGTATTCTATTCAGGTTTTCCAAGCTTTTAATTTACATATGCAACAATCATTCTCTACATGTTTGTTGCATATTGCTATTTGTACGATTAAATTTAAAATGTGCACCTGGTAATGCTTGCCCTAACGGGCTTCTCTTGCCGTTAACCTTGTTCGCGATCGCTACGTGATTTAGGTCCTTGATGAGTATGCTCTGCTTGTCATACCTCGGATAGTTTCCTCTGTCATATCCGCAATTTATTCAATTCTCGTCATCTTCAGATGCGAGTGTCCTTCAATTAAAACATTCACAAAGGTTAGTAATGTCGACATCAATTATCACCCGTATTATAATATGAGGCTTTCTGCTATACGTGTCAACGCACGTAATTTCATTAACTATATCAATCATTTTAATTGGGGTGGCGTGTATTACGCGATAACCCTATGTGTTGTTTACAACACTTCAACATGCTAAACCATTAACATACATGTACTTACCGGATTTGTGATCAAGCCTCAAACCGAACACTTTATTCTTTTAACCATGAGCTCTGATTACCAACTTGTAACACTCTTACTATTATAAAAGGGTTTTAGTACTAAAAACGACAATTAGTTGTGCACTTACGAATACACGTACATACAAAATACGGGTTTACTAAAAACTTTTACAGTTTAAAAATTTTACAACATAATGAATTGAGTTCGTCGTTTAAAAGTTACGACGTATGGCCGTGCGGAAGCTTTGATCTCGTGTGTTCGGTTCTTCGATTAGCTTGATCTTCATCCGGGAATCCCTTGACATATACATATGACCAAAACCAACTTAAAAGTTAGCTTTGGTAGTTAAATAACATGATTAAACAAGTAATATGGGTCAAACAATTAAAATAACACAATTTGCCAGCGATACAGCCCACGCGGGGCGCGACAGAATGGGGGAGATGCCTACGCGGGCCGCGACCCTCGTCGCGTCACGCGACGCTTAATTGGCTTCACCGTCGCGTAGCGCGACGACCCTGTTTTTCCAGAAAGTTTGTTTGTTTGATGCTGTACAATCCCAGATCAACTAACTCAACTTGTTATGCATTAAAACGTGCATAACTTTCATTTTACAAATCCATTTTTCACGATTCTTTTTCCTACGCGTTTATAATTTAATTCTCCCTCTCATGGAGTAAAAGCCCGACATCTGAATTCACAAAAAATTTAAATTTCAAGCTCTTGGCTTGAAATTCGATTATGACACTTTTGACCCGTTTGTGATTTGATCAAACAAACTTGTTTATTACCTTAAAAATACCATGGACATCATGTTATATCAGTTTACTAATTTTCAAGGTTCGAATTACGGGTTTCTTAGGCAATCTTAACCCGTTTTGTATATATACTCGTTTTGACCCGTTAAAGATATTTAACATTTTCAAGCTTAAATCACGTTTCTTTTAGTTTACATCCTATCTCCAATTTTATACGTATCCCTAGGACTCAATTTAACAAAACGCTTATCTCTAAACAACTCTTAAAGGTTGTTTGCCCTATTTACCCCTCAAGTGCTTTTTGGTCAATTTTAGTCCTTCATTTTGTGACGAAGGACTTTCACTAATAGTTGACCAAAATATTGCTTCTAACTACAATACAAAATATGCGTACCTGGCTCTGGTCAAGTATTGACCCGTTTATACCACATCAATTAAATTGCTAATTAATAGCACTGTAAAACCCTTACGCTATTCATCCTGTGATCATAATACTTGACAAAAATCATTAGTCAACATTGTCAAGTGGTGATATCATCACCATTCAACTCGTTTGGTCTAACAGCCATTTTACCCTCATGAGATGGTCTTTATTTAGCATCTCGTCCATGTAATCTGTCCCGGTTTACACCATTCAATTATATCGCTTAAAGTTCTTTTCTTAATTCGTTTGACACATTATGTTTTATGTTTTTGAGCGCCTTTTTCAAAAACAATTGTTTGTTCGTTGGCTCGTAGCCAAACTATCATACTACCTTTTTTTTACTCATTAAGTTTACGCCATAATATATCGTTTCTTAAAACTCTTTGTTTATTCGGTCTACACATGACCGAATCATCGTTTTACCACCTTTACTTATTCCGACCCGTATAGTTACGTCTCGAGTTACCTTGATCAATCTACTGTCTCATTTTATTCATAACAACTTCAACAAGTAAGTGATCTAATAGTAAAGTGTAAGCTTTACTTACTTCTCGTCCAAATTTTTCGCTTTTCTCCTCATACTTGATTCTCTTGACCCGCTTTCTCCCCAAGCTTCCACCTAGCTTGTTAAGCGCCAAACTATTATTCATAATTCATAAGATGGTTAAATTAGTCATTAACAAATAAGACAATTCCACCTTACGTATTTTCTATGTCGAAATCACTATTCGACTTCGTCATTGATTAATTTACCTTTCTACTAGTTAACTACCTCTAATCATATGATATGTGAGATTAATTAAAATCCACATTTTGGTTAGAATCCGTATCATCACATATCACCCCTAATTAATCAATTTAGGAAATTACGCGTTTCGTTCAAAATTTTGACATACGAACATTTGTTTAGGCATTTTAACAAACACCTTGCGGGCAAGATTTTTATACTTCTTTTGTCAAGTTCATATCTAACTTTTAACCAAGTTTTAACATCAAAAATAAAATCTCTATGTCTAGTGTTCATGAACTACAACTTGAACTTGTATCATAACATCAATATTCATCAATTTAACACCCTAATTCAAGTGTTCATCACAATGACATAAAAACCCACTTAGCACATAAAGGGTAATAATCAAATCCCTAGTTTCTAACACTGATTCAACAAGTTTTCAACTAGGATTTGTTCCTAAACATGAATTCAACACAATATCACTCATATATTCAACATTCATTCCCGAATTTCGATTATGAGTGTTCATCATGAATTCAGAACATCACCAAATTACAAAATTTGACATACCTTATGATCTCTATGACGAGGTGATCACGAAATTGTACTCATGCATTGGATTTGGGCTAGATTATCCTTCAATTTGGTGAATTTATGGTGAGCTATGGTTTGGAGTTCTTGTCCCTGCTCTCCTGGTCGTCAAGAACGCACACACACACACACACACTTACTAAGTGTGTGTTGTGTTTTATTTTTAGTTTTAATAAATAAGTTTCCCCCACTTGGCACTATTAGCTCCTCATGTTTTGTTTTTTTTTTATAAAAGGTTTAACTATTTCTAGTTTCCTTTATTGTTCTAACAACAAATAACTAACTAGATTAATATTCCTAGTCACTTAGTGGGTTCGGGAAGTCATAACCCGTTTTATTTTAAGTCCCGTTAATTCGGGCCTTCTATATACTTAGTTTTCACAAAGTATTTATCCTCCTTTTTAATTAGCATCAAGTTTATTTATTTAAATCCTAATATTTACTGGGTTAATTTTTACCACTAACGGTATTGTACCCGTCTTTACTATTAACGTGGTTTGATTACCAAACCCGTTTTTTGGGTGTTACATTTAAGTTTCAACAGTTGAAAAAGGAAGCTTTCACAAATTTACATTTAGAGTAAAATGTCATTTTTGTCCCTAAGGTGTGGCCAAGTTTTGTACTTCGTCCATAGGTTTGTTTTCCGCATCTAGATCCAAAAGGTTTAAAAAGTATGCATCATTGAACAAGTTTCCTCAAGAACAAGAGTCGCATGTTTTTTAGAGAAGCTCGGGGACTAGATGATGGTGTGAAGGTTGAGTTTTGACTTTATTTGGAAAACGGGGTGGAATTTCATCCCATTTACTTAAAGTGGGTCAATTTGGATTGGATTTTATTGTTGAATGTTGGTCAAGTTTAAAATGAGGCGGGTCAAGTTGGTCATAATGAGTTGAAAGTCAATGAAAATGGTTTGATCACGTAAACAGACCCCTAAAAAAGATAAATAACGAGCTTATAGTCATCCACTTTTTATGGCCAGGATTGACACTTCAATTCTTCAAAGTTTCATTTTTATTTTCTAAACATTTTTTTAAGTAAAAAAAGAAAACAATTAGTATGCTTTAAATTTTAACCGATGCAAAAAAAACACCAATGGGCATTAACAATTAGGGATAGGAGTTTTCCACCAAATGGGTCAGAATGGAGTTATATGGATATGGGAATGAAGATGCTGGTAAGGGGAGTATTAAATGGAATTATTGGGCTCCAATAAAGGTGAATTATCTTGGTTGGAAGGCTGTTGAGGGTCGGTTGGCTGCCAAAATGGAGTTGGGCTGCAGTGGGGTTTCTGCAAACAGTTTGATTTGTTGCAGGTGTGGGCTGGATAGGGAAGACACAAGTCATATCTTTATTAAATGCTTGGTGGAGAGATGTTTTGGGTGGCTGGCTGGTTAGCGTTTGGTTGAAGGTATAGTTGGTTGGTGCTATGCATTTTTTGGTGAGACATACTTATAATTAATGATAGTGATAATTAATGATATTAGCTTTATTGTTTGTTTGTTTTTGTACACTGATAAATGTATTATAATTATAATTGAATGATATCCTTATATAGGTCGGTTTCCTTTTATTTTCTACACAGCACATGTAGTTGATTCATAAGCCCAAATGCCAATGGTCTATTTTGAAATTCTATTGTGTTTTCTTTTCTGAAAAATGACCAGCCAAAAAAAAAAAAAAAAAATTCACCACACAAATTCCAGCCCATTAGTTCATTACTTTAATTTGATTAGTGATATGTGTAAAATGCAACATATAAATTACATCAAATGAGGCATAAAACTAACCCTTTTTTAGTACTAATGTTAGAAAAAAGTGTGCTTTTGTCTTCCTTTTCTATTTTCAGGGTCAAATGAACTTAATTGAACAAAAAGAACAAATATGCAGCAAAATTTAGCATAAATACAAGAAAAGGAATAAACCTAGCATGCCCGACCCCTCGACAGCATCTTCCCAAGCAAAAACAAAGAAACAGAAGGCTGACCACGGCCCCATGCCAAGCGGACACGGGGGCGTGGCCAGAAGCCGGCAGAAAAGACAAAGCTATTGAAGCTTCTATTCCCAGCACGGGGGCGTGCCCAGCTCAACACGGGCCGTGGTCAATGCTAAGATTCGCAAAATCTTGCAAATCTTGATAGTACATATACGCTTCTGCACACGGGGCCATGCCCAAGAAACACGGGGGAATGTGGAGCTAATGCAGACAAATTGCAATTAATGAAGAAAGAGACAAAGGATGGCCACGGGGCCGTGTCCGGGCTTCTGTGCAGGCTATAAATAGGGGTGCTTGGTTCACTTCAAAGGTATCCCTTGGCAAACCACCTCTCTCTCACTTCACCCACACTCCACCACCATCACACACCCACATCCACCACCATCATCCACCTAGAGTGTGTATTGTAGTCTCGGGATCCATGATTGATTGTAAGAGTTGTTAAAAATCAAAGGCCATGTTTGCCTAAGTCTCTTACATCACTTGGTGAAGACAAGCATTTAAGGTAATACTTTTGATTTTTATTTTTTCGCACTTTTTATTTGGTTTTGTATTAATGACTTTAATAACTAGTTTCTTATGTTGAAGGTGAAACTTCCTTATCATTTTTCCGTGGTGTCTTAGCGTTATTTTACTATCTATATAAAATAAAAGATTTTCACCATTCATATCTCTACGGTCTATATAGAGATATGTTGGCTACCTGGTCGGGGGTTAAGGGAATGGTTTGGTAAGGTTCTTGCCTTGTTCAGTGTATAGATCCTGCAAGGACCTGGGTCAAGCTTACTTATGGAGGACTTAGGGATGTGATCCTCCAGGAAGCCCACAGTTCTAGGTACTCCGTTCATCCTGGAGCTGATAAGATGTACCAGGATCTGAAGGCAAATTTTTGGTGGATAGGCTTAAAGAAGTCTATAGCTACCTATGTAGCCAAATGTTTGACGTGCGCGCAAGTTAAAGTTGAACACCAAAAGCCGTCAGGATTACTACAACAGCCTGAACTTCCCACCTGGAAGTGGGAAATTGTGACAATGGATTTTTTCACCAAGTTACCAAAGACAAAGAAGGGGAATGATACTATTTGGGTAATAGTGGATAGACTGACTAAGTCAGCCCACTTCCTACCTATTAAAGAAACACACAGCTCAGATAAGTTAGCTCAGCTGTACGTGGATGAGATTGTATCTCTCCACAGGGTGCCAGTATCTATCATTTCTGATAGGGATACAAGGTACACATCGCATTTCTGGAAAAGCTTCCAGCAATCCCTAGGCACCCGACTGAACTTCAGCACTGCATATCATCCGCAAACGGATGGTCAAAGTGAGCGAACGATTTAAACACTAGAAGATATGTTAAGGGCTTGTGTTATTGACCTAGGTGGAAGTTGGGATGAACATCTTCCATTGATCGAATTTTCATATAATAATAGTTATCATTCCAGTATTCAAGCTGCACCATTTGAAGCTTTGTATGGAAGGAAGTGCAGAACGCCCGTTTGCTGGGCAGAGGTTGGAGATGTCAAACTAACAGGACCTGATATAGTCCTGGAGATGACAGATAAGATTGTGCAGATAAGAGATCGTCTCAAGGCTGCTAGGGATAGGCAGAAAAGCTACGCAGACAAAAGGTGTAAACCTCTAAAGTTTGAAGTAGGTGATAAAGTTCTGCTTAAAGTATCACCCTAGAAGGGAGTGATGCGATTTGGTAAGAAAGGTAAGTTAAGCTCAAGATATATAGGACCATTCGAGATCATCGAATGTGTCGGAACAGTGGCTTATAAGCTAAACCTGCCTGAAGAGCTCAGTGATATTCATAATGTATTCCACATCTGCAATCTAAAGAAATGTCTAGCTGATGAATCACTAGTCATACCGCATACGGATGTGCACATAGATGAGAGCCTGAAGTTTGTTGAAAAACCTTTGTCGATTGAGGATCGACAGGTCAAGAAGCTTCGAAGGAAGCATGTACCAATTGTAAAGGTTAAATGGGATGCCCGTAGAGGTCCCGAGTATACGTGGGAGGTAGAGTCCACAATGAAAGAGAAGTACCCTCATTTGTTTCAGTAAATCTCAAGGTCGAGATTTCTTTTAAGGGGGTGAGGATGTAACACCTCGTAAATTTATGTCCAATAATGTATCAACACATGTCATGAGCTTTAAACATGTAAAATATCACTTATGAAGGACTAAAATTGACAAACAAAGAAAGTATGTGAATAAAAAGGTTCAAAGTGTCAACAATGGATAAATATACCTTACAATAACCCTACACGATGTTTATACCCTTAAACGAATGATTTATGGATCATACGAAGCTAATTGTGGAAGAAAGTGAGAGATTACAAACTACAGGGGTTAAATGTGTCAACATGTTTAAAGTATACCTCTTAGTTACCTTTTAGCAAACCCAAAGCTTTGTAACAATTAATTATGCTCACTAGAATAAGTGATAAAAAATTTCACAAGGTTTCGATAATGTATGAGAAAGTTATGAATATTCGTATACGAAGGGTTAAAAGCGTCAACGTTGAAATCTAGGGCCTTACGGGTGATCACAAAGTTAACCGAGGACTTAACGAAGTTTGGTTAAGTCTTAAGGTCCTTAAAAATCAAGTTAGAGGGCTGAAAATGCAAATTTGGAAGTTAAAACCACGTTTGGAAGGACCAGGGACCTAAAGTGAAAATAATGAAACATTTTTAACCTGACCCCGGCCCTAATACCGGCCGCGTAAGGTCCTTAAGGATCCTTACGCTGGCCGCCTGAGGAGCACCAGTGAACAAAAACCTGCAGATGCTAGTTTCAGGTCTGTTAACCGACTTAAGGGCCTGTAAAATGATACCAGGGGCTGTGCAAATGGATTTCCATGCACTAGGGACAGTTGTGATGATCTGAATCCATGCATAGAGTTTCTTGGCATGATCTAGTTGAATCAAAATCCATATATAAGAAGCTCCTTAGTTGCAACACTTCACACATTCACTTGCAAACTTCACAACTTCACTTCTGGAGAATTTTGGAGCTCAAGCACCCTTCCTAGGAGTCACTAGTCGTGCTTAGGACCTTTGTAAGTGACCTTAACATTCCTTAATTCAGTTTTGCTTAGTTAATTAGCTTAAAGTCAAACCGTCGTAATTAGAGTTTGACTTCGTGATTAATTAAAATTTGTCCAGTCAAATCTCGAATTGAAAGTACCTTTGAGTTGGTAATTATGTGGGTAATAAACCCTTAAAAGGGCACCATCTGATTCCCACTCTAACTAGGTCAATTGTCGGGTCAAAGTTAATTATAAAAAGTCAACAAAAAGCTTATTTTCAAATAAACGCATAATTAACAATGTAGAACCCATGCAACCTGTTTTATCACTAATATAACTTGGTAATTGATGTAAGAACATGTCTAAACATGTTCAACCTGACAATTTCCAGTTTAGGCTCGGTTCGGAACCGAAAGACGCATAATTTGACTTTTGCTTTGACTTTCAGTTCTGACCAATTGTAGCATGTTTTAGAAATGCCTTAGAGCTTTATTTGGACCAGGTTACATGTTAGTATAACCCTCTGTGATTATACAACTTGGTTCATTAGTTATCCGAATCATATGCATGTTTCCGTTAAATGCTTAAATGTCGACTATTATGCCCTTTTGACTATAAAACGTGATTTTTGAAAAAGTAAAAGAATAGAAACCTTCATTACTGATTTTTAGACTTGTCCCTAAAATTTTACATCAGTTTGAGGTCTAGATTAGGAGTTATGCTCATTAGCGTAAATGAAAAGCTTTTTATTAATTAAACAGCATAATTAGTATATAGCCTATCTAAATCCAATTTTTGATACCAAACTTTTCACCAACTGATATAATATAATATTTTGAGATTTTTGGCGATGTTTATTTATTTTTAGGCTGAGCATAACATAGGGTTCTAAGCTTGATTCGGTTATTGTCGGTTTTGCCCTTTTGGGCTATAAAATGAGTTTTACAAATCCTTTTGATACCAAACTTTTTTCTATTGATCTAATATGATAAGTAAAATATTTTAAGACTTCTGGAATAATAAAGATATCAGCTTTTCTTTAAAAACCCGGAAATCGCTTAAAACCGCCTTTTTACGCCTTTTTAACGCATAGTATGTATTAAAACTATTTTAAACATATAAGGTTTGATGCCTACTGATATTTTCAGTAATTTTTTATACTTTAACAGTAAGCAAAAGTTTTAAACTCAGATTTCCAGATTTGACCTTTAAACCTTACGTGAAATTACCAAAATGCCCCTTCGATGCATAGTTTGGTTATAAATGGTAAATTTCACATATATGTAATACCCTAATGATATAACCTATTAAATTAAGTATATTTACTAACTATATCAGACCTGAAACTCAGAATCATATAAAATATCTTTTATAACCTTTTAAATGACCAAAATACCCCTACGAGGCATAATTTGAGTTTAAATCCATTTTGGGCATAATAGAAGATATCTTACTGATGCCACAAGATATTTAAGACATATTAACTTAGGAAACCTGTATATGACTCTTATGGTTACCCGTTACGCAGTTATTCGCATTCGGTGCAGTTTATGTAACTAGTTTGCATAAATTAGCCGAAACGGGTCAAACCTTATCATTTTTGTCTCAAAATCCAGAATGTGTTTAGTTTACCCATATTACACAAGTCTCCAAACTTGTCGGGTCTAAACCACATTCTATTTCGGTCTTCGCTTAATCGTGCGTTTTAACCGTATCTTCCTTTAATACTAACCGGTCTAAGTTTAAGCTTAATTAAAGACCCGTTAGGAATCTAATAGGTTATTATAAACCTTCGTTCCAGAATAGGAGACTCGGTAAAAGCTACGTACACTTGCTATTTGTGATTATTACTTGCAAAGGTAAATACTTTTAACTTATTTTCCCTTATACGGGCTTGGGGTACGGTATATAAAATACCGCTTGGTCGGGCATTGAATTTTTAATCGTATGAAGGTTACTTTATTGAGATGACTTGTTTAAATTGTTGTGTTTGCTTAAAGCCTTTGGGGGGTTAATGACCATGTCCCGGATATCCTTGGCATCATTTTAAGAAATGGCCACGACCTAAGCACGGGGTGTAGGCGTACACCCGACAGTGCATACATAAATAATAAGGTATAACCGCCGGTATCGGGAATAACTCGCCGCGGGACTATATCATGTGGTGTGTCTATTAATCTTTAACCCGGTGTTAATCCGGGCTACTGAACGTATAAGAAACATGTAATTCTTTTACAAGTTTATATATAAATAATTACCCAAAGTTATAAAATGTTTTGTGCCTTGTGCATTCAAATAAATTTTCTAAACCTTTTCAAAATGAGTCAGTTAATTGTATTTACCAGTGTAAACTGACGTATTTTCCCAAAAAGGCTAAGTCCAGGTACTAATCGAAATAGGCTGGCTTCTCCTTAGCATCAATAAGAGTCTCGCAAGCTTGGATGCATTTTAAGTCTGATGAACTATGTTTCCTTTTTATTTGATCCACCTGTGGATCCTTTACAGTCTGTTTGTAATACTTTGATATTACTTTTTATTCGGTTTGTAATGTGATTCATCTTTTGCTTCCGCTGTGCATTTAAAAATTGTGTTGTTTGACTATGATGATATCAACTACGTCACGATACTCCCCACCGGGCCCACTGGTAATACGTGGAAATATCGGGGTGTGACAGGTTGGTATCAGAGCCAACACTGAGTGAATTAAACACTAGCCTTTTGTGTTTAATCTCAATGACACAGTTTGCACATTCCTCGACTTTCGAGTCTAGATAAAGAACTTAGGATTAATCCAAATTTGTTTTATTTCTAACTTTGTCTTTTATATTTTTCTTGTTGTACCTTTTGTTTGTTTTGACAGGTTCTCAAGATGCCACCAAGAATGAGAGGGAGAGGAAGAGGAAAGGGGCCACTCGTCGCCCCGAATGATCATGAGGCCGGGCCTTCACACCGGCGAACACCATCTGATTCTCTAAGCCGGAGTCCTCAAGATAACTGGAGGACCTATATTGAACCCGCAAGGCGCTCAGTTTCGCTGAGCTCCTCCCCTTCTTTCCAAAACTCCTTTGGGGCCTCAGTCTGAAAATGAGCCCCAAAATTCCCACCATTCTTATATACCTCTCCAGGGCCACAACTCACCCTTCGATGACCCAACGCCCTTTTTCTAGAGCCGGTTTAACCCGGCAAACTACATTGGAGAACCAGTGGGTTTTAACCCATTAGGACCTGAAGACCACTTCTCGGGCGACCATGTGATGGACATGGACGAGGACACCGATCCCGCAGAGCCATCGACCGGAACCCCTAACCACCCCATCAAAATTTCTGATGGGTCACCTTTTGTTGGATCACCTTATAACGGTCCCGACAGCTATGAGGAAAGGTTCAGACAGATCGACTGGGTGTTTACTCCCAGTTACCACAACTCACCGCAGCAGCAGCAGCAGGATCCCTCCGAGGATTCTCGTTTTGTCGCGGTCACTCTGCCACCACCACCAGTCCAGAAACAGCCTCCGGAGCCACCGAGGCGAAGAAGATCGAACGCACGGATGTCCGTGCGAGGAGGAGTGTGTATCAGCACCCCTCAACCTTCAAGTGGCAGCCGCTACCCGCCACTACATGAAGACCCGCAGATGGGTGGGCCTTCAAACCCCGTCTCGGAAGTAAACTCAACGCCTGTCGCACCACCACCGTTGGGCTTTGGTGACCCAATACCTACATACACCGGTGCGGCGGCGTATAATCCCTTTGAGCAGCCGGCCCACACCAACTACAACTACGCTAATGTTGACCCGTACCAGGCAACATGAGATTACAATGCTCTTTATCCCGAGGGAACCTTTGAGTCCCATATCAAGTTGGATATCCGCACTATGGGTACCCACCTTATGGGTATCAACAACCGCCACCTCCTCAACCTCCGCTGTTTCAGCAGCCCCCGCAGCCGCCAGTGATATCACCACCGCATCATCAGGAGATTCTTGAAAGGTTGAGTCAGGTGTAGCAGGAGGTTCGGGAAGGGCGTAGGCAAAACCGAGGAATTTTCAAGGGTTTGGCGCGCTTAATCAAGGGAAAGAGCAAAAAGGATCATTAAATCCTTTATTTGTTTGTTTGTTTTTAGTGTTGTAATCAAGTCCCTGCGCGGACATTTGTTTCTGTATTCAGCCCCTACGTGGGCATGTCTTTCAGTATTCCGCCCATGCGTGGGCATGTTTTTCTGTTTAACCCCTGCGTGGGTATGTAAGGTTGTTTCGCCCCTGCGTGGGCATGTTATTTCTTGTAGAAGTCCCGTTTAGGGCAAATCTGTACTTGGGATTGTATCCCTGCTGACTCAAACCACTTAGCCGAGGGTAACGTCACCTTCAAAAGAGGGGCCTACTACATTACGCATTAATAACTTAATTAATTATCTTCCAATATTCTGACCCTTTGGGATTGTATCCTTGCTGACTCAAACCACTGGGTTGAGGGTAACATCACCTTCAAAAGAGGGGCCTACTACTATAACTAAGATAATCTCTTAAAAAGTGTAAAAGTGCAGAAATCATCAAAGGTTACATTAAAGGTGAGTTGGATCCAAGTGATTCATCTTGTCTATCTGTTTTTATTTTATTTTTATTTTTCAGCATTTTAGTTTTTATTTTTCATGTTTAAAACCTTTTCTAAAACTTTTGATTTGATTAGATGTTGAGGATAAACCGGTATTAAAAGCTCTTGTGTCCTTGGACGACCTCGGTATCTTACCAACGCTATACTACGCTCACAATGGGTGCACTTGCCCATGTGTGTGTTTAGTGTTAGTAGAATATCGTGTTTTATAAATTTAAAACTTGACTAATGTGTTAAAAAGGGATTAAAATATAAAGAAAAACATAATACACCCGACACACACCAAGTTTTTGGCGCCGCTGTCGGGGACACAAGGATTTTAAGAAACTTAGGAATCAACGGCCTAATCGTTTTTCTTATTTTTTTTTAGTATTTTTTTCTAAATTTTCCAGTTTCTGCAGAGCTCAGCAGGGGGCCGTGCCCGCTGAACATGCCCCCGTGCCCAATATATAGACCCATTGTTTTCCTGTAGCCTTAAGATGGGCGAAAGTAAAAACAATCCCTGTCTCTCCCTCGAATGCTCTCAATCATCCCTTCTAGATGAAATGATTCTCGAAGAATTATTTCAAATGGAAGAAATAATTCTCCAATTGATAAGAGAACTTTAGATGGAAATAACTAATCCATCTGAAGACGACAATCAAGGAGAATTATTGAGAACACATTCGGATTACAACAACATCGTTGCTCCTGAAAGCACCTCTAACTCTTATGAGGACTTGAGCGATAGTCGTCCCTGTGTCGATTGTGCCGTGAAGGACTCCCCATCGGTCTCCGCCGATGCATACATAGACCTGAGCGATTCGGCATATACCTTCTTTAACGAGAGCCCGGGTAAGGGAAATAAAGGTTGGTCTCGCCCACCGGTATTTAGCTTAGGATTCACCCTTTCCGATAACCTCTTGCGTTCTTGTGTAAAACTAGAGCAATTAAAGTACCTCAGGCACTTCGGTGTTGTTCCGTCCAGTAAGGAACCACCCGATCTGGATAAATTTATAACAATCCTCAAAGAAAACCGACACCCTCAAATATTTTTCGACACCCTAATATATTTTAAAATATCTCAATATGTCCCAAAATACATCCCATACGTGAAAACGGGCCCCGAATACCTTAAATATTAACAAAAATAATTAAAAATTTAACTTTTGAGTTGAGGCGGGCCGCGTAAACCCCACCCCAATTCTTACGCGGGCCGC
Organism: Helianthus tuberosus; assembly: GCA_030545235.1. Lineage (NCBI taxonomy): Eukaryota > Viridiplantae > Streptophyta > Magnoliopsida > Asterales > Asteraceae > Helianthus > Helianthus tuberosus. The sequence continues at coordinate 2,959 of JARYGA010036507.1, read as the reverse complement.
GTGAGATCAAAAGTTGTGGCGCAGCCCGGTGATGACACGTGTCATCATCGTGGCAAGTCTAGTTGCTGACCAGGACCAGCTACGCGTTAACTATAGTTGACGCGGGCTGCGTAAGGCCCTTGCCTTGTTTTACGCGGGCCGCGTAGAACCCAAATTCAGGCCCTATATAAGAAGGCCTCGGGATTTCATTTTCCGTCGCTCAAATCTTTTCATTCTCAACGAATTCTCTGATAATAGGCATATTATACGGGTATTATAGCCCCAACATAGCGAAGTTCTGCTTCGTTGTAAGTATTATAACCCCTGGATACGTATCAGATACGCTGCCCGATTGATCTAGGGTTCCGTAACGGTTGTCGTGGTTTTGCTCGACGTAGTCGTTGGAATCCCGTCTCGGGGATGGTATTACTAATGTTAAAATGGGTTATTATACTAACACGTGTGCATTTGTGTAAATTATAGATTGTCACCAGGAAACCCTTACGGAAAATCTAAGATAGCAATGTGAGTTGATCCGCTTTTTGTAAACCTTTTGTTAACTATTTTTACAAAAGCTTAAATACTTTTCCATGCGAACAACAGTTATTGAGTATTTGTAAGAATACAATTATCATGAGTATGTTGGGGTTTTGTATACAAAATTTGTTACCACCTGGTCAAGGAGTAACATTTCCACAAGTCGGGTCTGACAGTACCATGGATGTTAATTGATATTACTTGGAAACAAATATAATTGCGAGATCGCCCTCAATACTGTACAATGGGATTTTTATTTAAACTTAATTAAATTGGGATTCACTCACCAGTATTTCCCACTGACAAATGTTTTTAAAACACGTTTCAGGTAACAAACTGTGAAAGCCAAATAGAAGCCAGCTGAACAGCACTGAAGGCTTGGAAAAGTGGCAATAAAGTTACCTAAAAAGAAATTGATACTTTTCTTATATAAAATAGGAATTATTCCTATGAAAACGTGTGTATTACAAACTTGGGTTTTATCCCATATGTTTAATATTATGAAAAAGTGGTATTTTACTCTGATCAAATATTTCCGAACTACGATCCTGATGAAAAATTCTGCTGCCAAATTAGACAATACGTGATACCACCGAAACTGGCTCGCGGCCGCCCGTTCCCGGGGATTAGGGATCGGGGGTTGCGACAGAAGGTGGTATCAGAGCTAAGCCACTGATTCAGCCACAGAAGTGTTCTGCTGACATCAAAATTCAAAGTGTTAGGAAATAAATTACGGGCCACCGACACCCATCTCTTCCCAGAGGTACTGGGTTCGAGTCTTGGGAGTGGCATATGTCGCCCAGGGTAAGAACTCGGCATGGGGAAGTCACCGCGGAGCTAGCTTGGTCGGGTAGCGGCTCCCGGAGTGAGATCACTCCGGCGGTTGGGAGGACCGTGCACTATCCCCCCCCCCCCCCGACTATTTGTTAGTTTACAGTATGAGCGACCAAGGATCATCTGATGTGTATCGTCAATTGTCTGGTTCGCCTAGAAGTGAAAGCACCTCCTCTTCTCAGCCTGCCCTCTCAGGGTACTCTGCTGATACGGAAGAAGGAATCTTTGTGTTTAAGGCTCAGTCAGAAGAGCCATTTCCTCAAAAAAAAAGAGGGGAAGGTTCAGTAGAGGGGCACACGAGCGTAGAAAACGTATGAAAAAGTTACAAGACCAGAGAGCACTAGCAGCAGCCAAGAGAGAGACAGATGCCTATGCCCAGGACATGATCAATAGGGGTATAGCCAACATCCACATCCTAGCAACCACTGCAGCTGGCCCTAATCTAGAACAAATAATAGCACCCCAACCACAGCCACCAATCCCTGACCAACCAATGGAGATAGAAAACCCTGAAAACCAAGTAGAGATGCATGACTTCAATCCGGAAGAAATACCTAGGGTACCAGCACCAAACCCCCTAGACCCAAATTACGACCCCTGGTGGGACGACAATAGGGACTATGTGCAACGTTACCCGATACATGAAGACATGCCCATGCCAAACGTAGGAGCCTACCTAGGTTTGGATCCTTTAGATCCCTATTTCCACGATGAATACATTAGGGAGATTTTAGAAGATCCTTACCAATTCCAGGCACCTACACCCCCATATCAAGAACCCGCACCCCAGATTCCGAACCCAGTCCTAGAACCTGCACCCCCAATGAGTGCAGAAAACGTACAAGAACTTAGGACATTCGGTGAGGAAATTTTAGAGAGTAGTGAACGAATGAGACAGGTGGGAGAGCGACTCGTCTGGAAGTATGACGAGCGCAATATGGATTTCTGGATGAATCCATATCCGTAGATGTGATGATGGAGACGGTAATAGTAATAATATAATATAATAAAATAAATAATAAAATAAAATATGTGTGTACGGATGCCTACTATTATTAGTATAATTTTATTTCAGTCATTGTTGTAATTTTTATTTCAGTACTGGTGTGTAATAGATGCCTAATATATGAATAGAGTAAAGTTGCAATGATCGACACTTTTGGCTAAATTCCGTGTCATGTGATTGACTATATTAAATATTATTTGGTGATATTAATATGTGGTAAATGTTTAAAATTCAGATGGCCGACGAAGGAAATCAAGGAAATCTGAATAACGATAACCAGAGTAACATTAACTTGGTTAATGAGAATCCAAGCGTCAATAACAATGGAAACCAAATGGATAATAGTGCCGTTCAACACATAGTGGCACAAGGAATTATAGATGCAATGCCGTTTATTATTCAAACGGTTCAAGAAGCGAATAATAAAAGTAAACATAGCAGTAAGCGACCAATTGAACGAGAAAACAGCGTGAACAATGACCCTGTACTTCAAGTGCCCATTCCCAAAAGAAGAAGAACCATGCCTTATGGTTGTTCTTACAAATAATTCTGGTCCTGTAAACCAATAGAATTCTCGGGCAATGAAGAACCTATTGCAGCTCT
>JARYGA010036506.1:0-28188 GCA_030545235.1 Helianthus tuberosus | reverse complement strand
AAACGAGTTAGGGGGTTGTATGCTTTAAAAAATAAACTTTAGCCTTTAGGCCAAACTTTCAACCTGTTTGACCCGTTCACATTTCATTAAGACTTTTTATATAACTTGTTTGAGATAAAACACTAACTTAAATCAACATATTAATAATAATAAGTACACGGGTTGAAATTTTGTACCTGATCTTTCTCCAACAATGCTCTCCAGTTTTGCATTTCAAGTAGCGCCTTGGCAGATCGATACGAGAGAGCAATTCGGTAAGTCGTCGTACTTCCCATCCAACACTCCCTGTCATATTAAACACGTGTCAACTGGGCCCAATTCGCAACATCAAACATTTTTTAGGAAACTTCATATATATACCCCTACAAAATTGCAAAATATCATATATATACCCTTGCAAAATTATTAATATCATATATACCCTTGCAAAGTTGTTGAAGTAACATAAATACCCAATTTATTAAAAACAATTTAATAAATGACAATTTTACGCTTATTTGATATTTTATCTACTTTGTAAAGGCATATATGTTATTTTTAGTTTTGGTTGGATATATACGAAATTGTTCAAGTTTGTAAGAGTATATAGGAAATTAATCCAACATTTTTAACCAGTTTTTTTAGATAAGGACGTGAAGAAACTGACCTGGAAACTGCCAATGCTCTCTTCGAGTTCCACATATTTACCAGAGGCACCAGTGAAAACTTCAGCAACATGGAACGGCTGACTCAAAAACCTTTGAATTTTACGGGTACGTGCGACAGTCAACTTGTCGTCTTCACTGAGCTCATCCATTACAAGAATAACAATAATATCTTGAAGATTCTTGTAATTTTGAAGAACCTTTTGTACACCACAAGCTGTCCTCTCCCAAAATGTGTGGTGAAAGCATACGGGATGTAGAATCAAGTGGGTCCATAGCAGGGTAGATACCAAGTTCAAAAATCTGCAAATATATAAAATCACTATACGCTAACCACAAAATTAGCAGCTTTTGATGGGATATAATGAATTACCTGTCAGAAAAGCACAGTTGTGGCATCCAAGTGAGCAAAAGTTGTAGCAGGGGTGGGATCCGTTAAATCATCAGCAGGCACGTAGATAGCTTGAACGGATGTAATAGAACCCTTTTTAGTTGTGGTGATACGCTCTTGAAGACCTCCAAGATCTGTAGCTAAAGTTGGTTGGTAACCGACAGCAGATGGAATACGACCAAGTAAAGCAGACACCTCAGAGTTAGCCTGCAGATTAAAACTATCATTATCGTTTAATCACACACACATTATATATTAAACTTGTGACGTAAAATAGATTTAGACACAAGTAAAAAGTACCTGAGTGAAACGGAAAATGCTGTCGATGAAAGAAGCACATCTTATCCTTCAGCGTCTCTGAAGTGTTCAGCAACAGTCAAACCGGTAAGACTGACACGAGCACGGGCACCTAGAGGTTCACTCATTTGACCGTACACAAGAGCACACTTGCTCTCGCTCTACAAACATAAAAGAAAAAACATCAGTTTACAGTAAAATTTAAAAATGCTGGCGATCTACTTTTCAGCTCAACATTTAACTACGTGCTTAACCACCAGACCAAACTCTTAACTCAACTTTGAAATGAAATAAAATGGACTCTTAACTTAACAATGAAATGAAATGAAATAAAATAAAATGGACTCTTGCTATTGGCCAGCAATCACCACAAATAAACATTTCAACATAATAAACTAACCACCTTATCAAAATGACAAAATCCCAATCTCAAAAACAACTATCCCATGAGTGTCTATACTGAACTATGATCTTAGGCGCGCCCCTCATCGTCAATATTTTGCCAATAAATCGTGTCGCGGGTGCGCTTTTTGAAAAAAAATGTAACAATGTTTGATTTGTTTTTTTAAAAAATGTAATCGCGCCGCAAAGTAGATCGCCTTGTGTGACATAAGGCGCAAGGTGTACAAGAAGCGCAACTGAGGTGCGCTTTTGCGTTGGGTGCAAACCTGGATGTTTAATACAAGTGCAGGGTCAATAGCCATTGATTCAGGGAAAAGGCTGTTTAATGTCTCACTGGATGCCAGCACGAGAGCTGATTCTTTTCCTTTTCCTTTTCCCAGCATATCCAGTAATAGTCTTGCTTGCATATCCAACACCATTGCTCTCACCTCCTGAGCATTTATACCTTCTAATAGTCTGCATTTTATCCTGCCCAATCTCTGCACAAATCAAAACCCCCATTATGATTGTTTGAACATTAATAACACTGGTAATGAAACAATATTGAGAATGAAACAGTTGAAAAGAGGTTAAAGTGACATACTGGGCCAAATTGTTGCCTGTGCTGAGTGGAAGGGAGAGAATGAAAATCAGCACCTAGAACCGTGATCACATTGTTTAGTGAAAGTGAGTAAAACCACACAAACAAAAATATCAACACTTATTCAGAGTAAACTGTATCAATTATATAATATCAAAATAACCATTCACAGTCTTACCAATGCCATCCTCAGCAGCACTCTGTGTACAACCAATAGCATCCCATCAATCAACTCCAACCATAAGACTCCACCAAAATCTGATAGCATAGATCACAATTTCAGGAAAATACAATGATTACCAAAATATATAGAATTAAGTAGTGTAGCCTTCACAGCTTGTTTCGCAAAGTAGATCGCCTTGTTGACGGATTGTTACCTCTACCAGATGAACCAACAAACAAACAAAGCTAACAAGTCCATGCCTTTCCCTATCAATTCCAGAAATCATATATGTTATTAATCGTCTTATTCAACTTCAATCAAACGTAAACACGTGAAAATCAACAGATCATATAACTATAATTATAAACCGCTTGATTCATCTTCAATTATCAATGTAATGCAAACATATGAAAATCAAAAGAATGTAAGGAAAGATGTTATACAATGATACTACAGAGTTTGCAACTGAAAGCATATTATATGCATACCTTTTGCTTTGGTATTGTTGATGCAATCTTAGAGGATTTGACTTGCTGCAACGCTATCTCAACCGCTTTACTCCCACCAACAAAATTTGGGTGCGAGGTGTTTATGTAGTCCATCTGTAATATATTATATAAAAGTAACCATCAAAACAAACGATGACCCTTGGAGCAACGGGTAATTTTACACCTTTGTAATAGGTAGGGCTGTAAACGAACCATTGTCTCACCACCTATGACCATCATCACCACTGCCATTTTCGAGCATCACCCCGGTGGCTTTCGGAACAAATTACACAGCTTTCACCGGTAAATTACACAGATAGGGTTATGGTCAGAACCTCTTCATTTTCTTTGAAGTTCCAGGTAAATTCCAGGTCAACCTAACCCGTTTTGACAGGACCCAAATATTTACCTTTGAGCTATCCCTTCAAAACCCCATTAAACCCAAAACCCCCCATTTCAAAAACTAAAACCCCATCATTTCTAATGAAGTTTTTATGAACCTTAGCTAAAATTAAAACCTCATCTTTTGCTATAACTTAAAAAAAATTTAAAATGGTGAAATGAGAGATACAGTACCACACAACACGAAATTCGTTGTCATTCCCTTACTGACCAGATCTACAACTTTCACCGGATTAGGGTTATGGTCAGAACCCTAGATAGGGCTACCAGAATCTGGTCGAAACTCTAAACCTTAGGTTGGGTCACCAGAATTTGTTGACGCTAACCATTACCACCACAAGCCGCAGACCACCACCATCTCTATCGTTGCTAACCACCACCAATTAAAACAACACCTTGCATCATCTTCAACTCCTGTAACAAAACAAATGGTACGGATTTCATATTTACAGATCCAAACAATAATTACCTCAACGAAATCGGTTCATAACAAAAGTTTGAAACCTAGATCTACAATATAAAATTCCAATGAATTTGGACAAAATCTAGAAAAGCACTTACTCCGTGAAGTTCAAAACCTAGACTTGAGTTTGATTTTGAGAGGACTGTATGATTTCCACAAGGAATTGGAGTAGTAGAAACGTGATGGAGAAAAACCCTAGATCCAGATCTGGAATCGCCGGAGAGAGAGAGAAGAGCAGGGAAGCGGGCATTTTGAAATGTTTTGAAATGAGAGTGAAACCCTGATGTATACGTGTTTTTTTAGGTAAAGGGTAGAAGTGGAAATGGATGTTTTCTGATGCTTAAAAGACTTGTACATCATGCTTTAGGGGTGTTTTAAGGAAATTTCAATGACTTTAAGAAGTCCTTTGGATATGTATATTATATATAGTATAGAATAGTATAGATAGATATAGATAGTATAGATATAGATATATAGGGCAAGGCTACATAGGAAACCCTATCTATGTGAAAAACCCTAGAAAACCCAACCTCCCGACATTTTTTTTTTTTGAAAAAATTAACACATGTAATATACATGTTTTTAAGAGTTTTGGGCCAAAAAAATCAAAAAAGCGCCGAAGGGATCTTTTAAAAAAAAAAAAAAAAAATTTCAGCAACTTTCAGCATTTTTGACTAACACATGTTAGGCACAGAATTTTGTTTATTTTTTTTAAAAATATCCCTTCGGCGCTTTTTTTGTTTTTTTTGGCCCAAAACACTCTAAAACATGTATATAACATGTGTAATTTTTTTCAAAAAAAAAAAATGTCGGGAGGTTGGGTAAAAATGGCTTCCCATTTGGGTTTCCAGAGTTTTCTAAGAATTTTAGGGTTTTTTATCTAGTATTACCCTAGATATATATATAGATAACTTTATACTTTTTATTAATAAATTTACAAGTTTATGAGATAACTTTATACTTTTTATTAATAAATTTAAAAGTTTAGAAACCATATGTAAACTAGTGAAAGATAGAGGGGGTTAAATGTTAAAATACCTAAACTTAAATGTTAAAATAGGTTTATAACTAAAATTTTGGCTTTAAACCAGGGGCCGGGTTTCAAAAATTGGGTTTTTTGGGTCAAAAAAACATTGGCCCAATTAGTCCGATTTTTACCGATTTTGCCCGACTTTTACCGACTTTGACCGATTTTGACCATAACCGATTCTTTTGACCGACTAGCTTAAATTAAGGCAGTAACTCACCGACTAGCGCCTAGGCGCCGATTAATCGGCCGCCTAGGCCGATTTCTGCAACATTGGGTACAATCTCTAAGAACCTTGCACACAATCTCTAGGATTGTCTGGTACAAGGTTCTCCTTGGGGATTACATGATTACAAAAAAAAAAAATGAGAGGGCTCCCTAACAATAAACTAGAATGACAATATATAGGAGCCTCTAACCAATCGACCCACATGGCCTAGCCCAAACCCAAGTCCTATTCTAAGCCTAATAAACATAAACGTGTACAATAAATATAAGCGTAAAACTATACAATTTCTGGGCCTTACACAGTACTGAACGAGTAATTGAGTAGATATAAACAAATGTAATTGGGGATGCCCTCAATACTGTAAAAGTTGTAAAACTATTTTGATTAAATTGGGATGCCCTCGCCAGTATTTCTTGCTGATAAAATGTTTTTAAAACGCGTTTCAGGTAACTTGATGTGAAGCTATTAGAAGCCTGCTGGAGAGCACTAAAGTCTTGGAAAAGTGGCTATAAAAGTTACCTAAATAAAAAGAAGTTTTGTCTTTCAATAAACTAGGGTTTATCCGTATAAATAGATTGTAATAAAAACTTGGGTTTTATCCTATTTGTTTATTATACAAAGTATGGTGTTTTAACTCTGATAAAACATTTCCTAACTACGGTCCAGATGAAAGTTTTCCGCTGCCAAATTAATAAACACCGATACCATCTGACTGGCCCGCGGCACCCGCTCCCGGGCAGGGGTCAGGGGCTGCGACATAACCCAATCATTTCTATTTAACCACTCGCTATTCTCTTTTCTGTATAATTTAATTAAAGCTTTTGATCCAATGAAAGGGACAAATGAGCTGAAGTAAGTTATACCATATGTATACGGATAGAGAGAGAGAGAGATTGAACGGTGTTCAACGACTCCATTTGTAACGCCCTGCTTCTTCATACTTTCCATAAATAGAAAGTCTTGTTTGTATTTCTAATTTTGGAAGTCTTGTGTTATTGTAATCGTTCTTCCTTTGTAGTCGTTGTAAAATCTGAGACTTGGATCATAAATAAAACTCATATTTTGTTAAATTCATGTTGTACATACTTTATACATGCTCATACATTCAATTTCATGGAACAATTGATGCTTATTCGTAATTCTTGGAAACTATGTGCTAAACTTGCCAATATGTGAAACTTATGCATAAAACGTCTTTTGAATGTATACGAAACTTAAATATGACATTCATACACTTAATTATACTTGGATTATGTTCATTATACTTAATTTACCTTTATACTATGCTTTTATGGCGAAAATAGCCCCTAAAACACTTAAAAACCCTAAATAACAAACTTAAGGGGCCAAAATGTAATTAACTGAAACTTCAGCTCTCCCCCTTGTTTCTAGCCCCGAAGAGCACCTCCTGGTCCTTCGCTGGCCGCGAGCCAGGTCCCAGAACAGTCCCCTCAATTCAGCTCGTGATTTTGAGCGGGATAATGGGTTTAACTTGAGTTTAAACTCGTTTTTAGCATTAAATACCCAACTACAAACCACCATAACCCTCCCCTATAAATACCATGCCTCCTCCAACCTCAAATCACTTTACAAACTCTTCCAATTCAATCAAAAACACTCTCTAATCAGCTGATTATCTCAAGTTCGAGCAGATTTTTCAACCTTCACTAAAGTGAGCATAACTCACTCAATACTTGTCCGATTTAGTTGATTCTTTTTCCTATGTGATTGGATTGACCTTAGCTTAAATTCCATGGGTTTTTCACAATTAATAAGTCCCTGGAACTCCGGAAAAAAGGCTCCAAAGTTCACTATTCATTTCTGATTTCATCTAACCATTACTAAACTTGTTCAACTTAAGTCTAACTCATCTCAAACCTATGTCCTTATGCTTATAACCACTTCTATGGTTAGTTAGGCTTACAAATAAGGTTGAGACATTCAAAATCAGAGGTTAAACCTCATATACATTCTGTTTTGTTTAGGGTTTATAACCCACAAGTAATGTTTAAGTCCAAGACTTAATGTAGGTGTGATTATGGACTAACTTGGGTTGTCCAACATAAAATCCCCACATTGCTTGATGATTTCTTATAGAGTAGATGTTTATATTCTTGTATTATTCATAGTTGATGACCCTCCTTGTATGTTTTTACAACAAGTGTAGTGGTGAACACTTAGAGGTACCTAAATGGAAGACTACTCTTCCTACCTCCTACATGACTTCCATGAAACTTATAGGTACCTAAATGAAGATTTAATCTTCTACCTCATGCTTGAAATATTGGACATAATAATATGTATACAATATATGTAATATACTTAACAAACCGAACCTTTGACGATGAACAAAATGGACATTGTCAAGTAGTAAGTTTACCATCCAACCATCATATGTCAAGGATGGTTATTTACATATGTTTAAGTTTTTGATGTATAAATTCCGAATCTTTAATCCGCCATTACTCTCCGATACTCATACACCTTGTTTACTTCGTGTAGAAGGACCTGGTGTTCCAACCTCCTAAACAACAATCAACTATACTTATTCAAACCTTGTGTACTCGCCTTTGCTTTTTTATTGAACTTTATTTTAAACATGTTACAGGTTGATGATGATGATTCTATGGAACGAAGTAGCGATGATGCCTAGATACACATTTAAACGTCTTAGGTTTAAATTGTTGTATCAAATTTTGTTTCGTTATGTTATGAACATGTTATTTGAATTTCTATGTAATGTTGACAATTTTATTATGAAATGAAAATTGGTTGATTTAAATATTGTCACAAATAGTGTTATGAAGTCTCTTGCAATCTATTTCGCCTCATCTCAATGATTCCGCCATCGGTTGGGGTGTGACAGATTGGTATCAGAGCCATAACTATAGGGAGTTAGGTAGAATTTCCATGTTCGACCTAGTCTATAGTAGGAACCATATTTTTGACCATTCTTGATTAAAATGTTTATTCTTCCTACTTTGCTTCTTTCTCTTCTTTTGGTCTTAATATATACATAATATCTTTCCTAAGATATTTTACACAATACACTTGAAGACTTGAAGACACTCTTTATACAAAAGAGACGAGTTTACCAAAATAGGCGTGAAACACACAATTTGGTGAATGAATCTCATTCCGCTTATTCTTATTTTGCACGAAATTTCGCCATTACGTTAGGAGTGAAATCCACATCTTAATGGTAAATTTCCAATTCAAACTCTAGTAGACCCTCGTCAAAGTGTTGAAATTATATTTTGACCCGAGTACTAACCACATTAGGGTACGAAATCATCAAGTTATGGGTGAAACCCGCACCTTGTCGATTAAGTCCCATTCCTCGATTTTCGATCTCGCCAAAGTTTCGATTGTTTCAATCGATTAGAGACGTGTAGTAACTGGAAGGGTAAGATACCGTTAACCGCTTCTCAACGAGAGTATCTTACCTATAGGCCAAAGCACGTTTCTCTAATTTGAAAGTACTTTCGATTCACTTTCGAATAGTCGACGTTTCGAAACCCGAAACAATCCTATGTTTTATGAGCCTCTTTTTTATGTGATTCAATTTATATGTGATTTTATACTTTTTACCTCGTTCATTTCAAAACCATTACACAATTCGCATGTCTCGCGCAATAAAAAACAATAATAATTCTCGTGAACAAATTAAATTTATATTCTTTTTACGCATTCATACGTGTTGAATACTTGTTGAATTCATGTTAATTATGTGAACCATACATGATACATCATGCTTGCATACTTAAACTTGCAAAACTTGTTTTAAATTTATGATCAAGTCTCATCCATTCCGTCTCTTTCGATTCTTAGATGTCGTCCAACGGTGCATCAAAGAAGATCAAGTCAAAGAAGGGTTCGACCTCCAACGCCAATTCTAACTCCATGTCACAAAGGGATTGCATTTGAAATTCATGGCTAAGCAAATGGCTAAGGTCATACCTGACATTGTTAGCAAGATTCGGCCAAACACCGACTCACCGCATGGCTCTGTCGACTCAAAGGCAGATAAACCCAAATCGACCTTCAAATTCAAGCAATTCATGGCCTGTAAACCCTTGGAGTTTACAGGCAAAGATGGCGCCACCGCCATGATGAATTGGTTTGACGCGATCGAGCTTACCTTCTTGCAAAGTGGTTGTCCTGATGAGCTACGAACCTTGAACGCAACTGGAGTTTTCCACTCGAGGGCACTCGAGTGGTGGACCACCGAACGCAACAAGAGGGGAAACGATGTTGCGCATGCCATGCCTTGGGACGAACTTAAGCAGCTCATGAAAGATCACTTTTGTCCTCCTCACGAACTCCAAAAGTTGGAGAATGAATTTTGGAACCTAACGCAAAAGGGGAGCGACATGGATGGTCTGATCAAGCGTTTCAAACAGCTTCGTGTCCTTTGTCCTGGACAAGTCGACACCGTCCCCAAAACCATAGCCAAGTTCATCCCTTGTATTGCACCTTCCTTGACTAACCATGTTGCCTCTGCTTGTGCTAAAACCATAGAGGAAGTCTTTAGAATAGCCACCGAGCTTAACAACAATTGCGTTCTTCATGGAACCTATGATAAGGTTTCGACGAAGAGTGCTCATCAAGCCGTCACCGATACCACCGATACTACCACCATTGTTGAACCTTCACCCTCTCAACCACCCAAGAAGAACGAAGGCAAGAAGCGGAAGGCTTTGAGGAAGAATTGTGCGATCGTCACTCCGCCTAACCCTCAACCCATCCAATCAGTAGCTGCCGCTAATCACACAACCCTAGAAGCTCCAAGAAGAAACTACACTGGGACATAGCCCAAGTGTAACCAATGTTCTTACCATTATCCTACTGGCACCCCATGTCGCAAATGCGCCACCTGTCACAGGCTGGGGTATTTCGCCGATCGCTGTCGTTACAACCCAAAGCTTGCCCAAGATAAGGCTATCGTTGCAAACCCTGTTCCTAATCAGGCTCAACCTTAAGCCGCTCATGTGCTAGCATGCTTCAAATGTGGCGATCTCAATCATCTTGCCAATGTTTGCCCTCAAAGGAATCAACCTCAACAGCAACAGCAGCAGCAGCAACAGCAGCAGCAACAACAAGCTCAACAACCAGCTAAAGGCCGAGCTTTCCTCCTCACTACTGCTCAGGCTCAAAATGCGAACGACGTCACTACTGGTACGTTTCTTGTGAACCATGTTTATGCTTCTTGTCTATTTGATACTGGTGCAGATAAAAGTTTTGTGTCGCTAGAATTCAAACCTTTGCTTATGTGTAAATGCTCTAAGTTGCCAAGATCTTTCGCTGTCGAAGTCGCTAATGCTAAATCCGTCGCTGTCGATTCTGTTCTTTCCAATTGTTCCTTGATTCTTAACGATCATACCTTCTCGATCAATCTTATACATATGCAAATTGGTAGCTTCGACATCATAGTAGGCATGGACTGGCTTAGGCGAGTTCGTGCTGAAGTCGTTTGTTCTAAAAAGTTTATCCGCCTTCCTCTCCCAAACGGTGATTCTCTACACGTGTATGGTGAGAAACCTTCTCAAGGTCTCAAGCTTATGTCGTGTATCCATGTGAAAAAATGCTTACGTAAGGGTACCTTCGCCTTTCTTGCCCATATTGTGGAAAAGAAGGACAAAGGCCCAAGCGTAAGCGACGTTCTCGTCATACGTGACTTCCCTGATGTATTTCCTGACTATCTTCCTGGTCCGCCTCCTACTCGTTCTGTCAACTTTTGCATCCATTTAGTTCCTGGCGCAACACCTGTCGCTAAGTCTCCCTATCGTCTAGCACCCTCTGAGATGCAAGAGCTCTCAAGTGAACTATAAGAGCTTCTTGATAAAGATTTTATACGCCCTAGTACTTCTCCTTGCGGCGCTCCCGTACTATTCATCAAGAAGAAAGATGGGTCATTCCGAATGTGTATTGACTATCATGAGCTCAACATGCTTACTATCAAGAACCAATACCCACTTCCTCGCATTGACGACCTCTTTGATCAATTGAAAGGCGTGACCTGTTTGTCAAAGATCGATCTTCGTTCTGGGTATCATCAACTTCGATTCCTCGAAGAAGACGTACCTAAAACCGCCTTTCGTACACGTTATGGTCATTACGAGTTCGTGGTCATGCCCTTTGGTTTGACCAACGCACCTGTTGTTTTCATGGATTTGATGAACCGCGTGTGCAAAGCGTACTTAGACCGTTTCGTGATCGTCTTCATCGATGATATTCTTATTTATTTCAAGACACAAGAAGAGCATGAGCGACACTTGCGTCTTATCCTTCAACTTCTTCGCACTGAACGTCTATACGCCAAATTCTCCAAATGCGAATTTTGGTTAAAAGAGGTTCAATTCCTTGGTCATACTGTCAACGAACTTGGTATTTACGTTGACCCCGCTAAAATTGAAGCTGTGAAGAACTGGATCGCACCTAAGTCTCCGTCTGAAATTCGTTCTTTTTTTGGTCTTGCTGGTTATTATCTTCGTTTTGTCTCCAACTTCTCGAAGATCGCTGTTCCTTTGACCTCTTTGACTCAAAAAGAGAAACCTTTTGTTTGGGGTCCCAAACAAGAGGAATCTTTTCAAACGCTCAAGGAGATGCTTTGTAATGCCCGTATTCTCGCGCTTCCTGATGGTAACGACGACTTCGTCGTATATTGCGATGCTTTAATTGGACTTGGTTGTGTGCCTATGCAACAAGACAAGGTCATCACTTATGCATCGAGGCAACTCAAAATACATGAGAAAAACTATACTACTCATAACCTTGAACTTGGAGCAATTGTTTTTGCCTTGAAGATTTGGCGACATTACCTTTATGGTACCAAGTGTGTGGTCTTCACCGACCATAAGATCCTTCAATATATCTTCGACCAAAAAGAACTTAACATGCGTCAACGTCGTTGGGTGGAATTGTTAAACGACTACGACTACGAAATCAAATATCATCTAGGTAAAGCGAATGTAGTAGCCAACGCTCTTAGTCGTAAAACTCATGTGAAGTGTATCCGTTGTCTCCAACTCGTTAACGATCTTCACCGTCGTATTCGTGAAGCTCAATATGCCTCTATCAACGAAGGTAATCTCTCTGTTGAAATACGAGGTGCTAGGGAGCATGATCTCGTGTCCAAAGTTTATGGTATTCTATACTATCTCAATCGAATCTGAATCCCAAATCGTGAAAACCTTTGAGACGTTCTAATGAATGAAGCACATAAATCGAAGTATATGCGTACGTCTTACTGGTGGCCTGGGATGAAGAGGGATATCGCCTTTTATGTTGCGAAATGTCTCACTTGTTCAAAGGTAAAAGTTGAACATCAACATCCCTCTGGCTTACTTGAACAACCAGAGATTCATGTCTGGAAATGGGTGAGCATTGCCATGGATTTTATCACCAAGCTTCCTCGTACGTCTTCTGGTCATGACAGTATTTGGGTGATCGTTGATCGATTGACCAAATAAGCTCATTTTATCCCCATTCGTGAAGATTTCAAAGTCGAGAAATTGGCTAGAATCTACACTGATGAGATCATCTGTCGTCATGGTATCCCCATTGACATCATTTCAGATCGTGATGCTCGTTTTACGTCTCGTCTTTGGCAAACTTTTCAATCTGCTATGGGTATTTCTTAACCTTAGCACTGCTTTCCATCCTCAGTCAGACGGCCAAACCGAGCGTACTATCCAAACATTAGAGGATAGGCTTCGTTCATGCATAATAGATTTTGGTGGCAACTGGGATTCACACTTGCCTTTGATCGAATTCTCGTACAACAACAGTTATCATGCGAGTATTTAAATGGCACCTTTTGAAGCATTGTATGGTCGCAAGTGACATTCTCCTATTTATTGGCACGAGGTTGGTGAATCTCAATTCACTGGTCTCGAGCTTATACAAGAAGCAAGGGACAAGATTTTACAGGTTCGAGACAACTTACTGAAAGCCAGGAGCCGACAAAAGAGTTATGTCGACAAGCATCGCAAGCCTCTGGAATTCGAGACAGGTGACTTCGTACTTCTCATGGTATCCCCTTGGAAGGGCGTAGTTTGATTTGGCAAGAAAGGGAAACTCGCACCTCTCTACGTTGGTCCTTTCAAGATTCTCGAAAGGATTGGCAAGGTTGCGTATAGAGTGGACCTGCCTGAAGAACTCAACAATGTACACCCTGTCTTCCACGTGTCCAACTTAAAGAAGTGTCTAGCTGACGAAGGACTTCAAGTCCCACTCGAGGACCTCCAAGTCAACGAGACCTTGCATTTTGTGGAAAAACCCGTCGAAATCATGGATCAAGGAGTCAAGTTATTAAGGCGCAGTAAAATTCCTATCGTCAAGGTTCGATGGGAAGGAAAACTTGGCGCTGAATTTAGTTGGGAACTCAAGAGTGAAATGCAGCCGAAGTATCCATAAATGTTCGCTACTTCTTCCAAAATTTCAGGACGAAATTCTCTAAAGGAGGGGAGACTGTAACGCCCTGCTTCTTCATACTTTCCATAAATAGAAAGTCTTGTTTGTATTTCTAATTTTGGAAGTCTTGTGTTCTTGTAATCGTTCTTCCTTTGTAATCGTTGTAAAATCCGAGACTTGGATCATAAATAAAACTCGTATTTTTTTAAATTCATGTTGTACATACTTTATACGTGCTCATACATTCAATATCGTGGAACAATTGATGCTTATTCGTAATTCTTGGAAACTATGTGATAAACTTGCCAATATGTGAAACTTATGCATAAAACGTCTTTTGAACGTATATGAAACTTAAATAAGACATTCATACACTTAATTATACTTGGATTATGTTCATTATACTTAATTTACCTTTATACTATGCTTTTATGGCGAAAATAGCCCCTAAAACACTTAAAAACCCTTATTAACAAACCTAAGGGGCCAAAATGTAATTAACTGAAACTTCAGCTCTCCCCCTTGTTTCCAGCTGCGAAGACCACCTCCTGGTCCTTCACTGGCCGCTAGCCAGGTCCCAGAACAGTCCCCTCAATTCAGCTCACGATTTTGAGCGGGATATTGGGTTTAACTTGAGTTTAAACTCGTTTTTAGCATTAAATACCCAACTACAAACCACCATAACCCTCCCCTATAAAACCATGCCTCCTCCAAGCTCAAATCAATTTACAAACACTTCCAATTCACTCAAAAACACTCTCTAATCAGCTGATTATCTCAAGTTCGAGCAGATTGTTCAACCTTCACTAAAGTGAGCATAACTCACTCAATACTTGTCTGATTTAGTTCTTTTTTTTTTCCTATGTGCTTGGATTGACCTTAACCCACAAGTAATGTTTAAGTCCAAGACTTAATGTAGGTGTGATTATGGACTAACTTGGGTTGTCCAACATAAAATCCCCACATTGCTTGATGATTTCTTATAGAGTAGATGCTTAAATTCTTGTATTATTCATAGTTCATGACCCTCCTTGTATATTTTTACATCAAGTGTAGTGGTAAACACTTAGAGGTACCTAAATGGAAGACTACTCTTCCTACCTCCTACATGACTTCCATGAAACCTAGAGGTACCTAAATGAAGATTTAATCTTCTACCTCATACTTGAAATATTGGACATAATAATATGTATACATATATGTAATATACTTAAGAAACCGAACCTTTGACGATGAACAAAATGGACATTGTCAAGTAGTAAGTTTACCATCCAAACATCATATGTCAAGGATGGTTATTTACATATGTTTAAGTTTTTGATGTTTAAATTCCGAATCTTTAATCCGTCGTTACTCTCTGATACTCATACACCTTTTTTACTTCGTGTAGAAGGACTTGGTGTTCAAATCCCCTAAACAACAAACAACTCACTCGCGGTCTCTCAAGTTCAAGACTTGCAAAACCGTGAGTACACTTAACCCATTTACTTTTAAAGACACTTTGGGTTGTAACATGATAATATACAAAATACACACTCACACAATTAAACATTCTTTATACTCTCAATCCGTTATACATGCTACTTGTTTACCTAGGTTCATGCTAGAATATACATGCTATATGTCATTAACTTTGCTAAGACCTCAACTTAACATATATAGCGCTATAGGAGTAGCACACTACCCGTCGAGGTCTTGTTAAGTTGTTATTCTAAATGGTCTTGTCACTTTTGTGGTGAGGGATGCTAAATACTAGTGGACACTTAGGTTTGACGTATTGCTATGCATGCTAGTTACCTTGTTTACAAATTGCCATGTGGATTCGAGATAATGCTTTTTATACTTATGCTATACTTTTTCAAACCTTGTGTACTCGCCTTTGCTTTTGCATTGAACTTTATTTTAAACATGTTACAGGTTGATGATGATGATGATGCTATGAAACGAAGTAGCGATGATGCCTAGATACACATTTTGACGTCTTAGGTTTAAATTGTTATATCAAATTTTGTTTCGTTATGTTATGAACATGTTATTTGAATTTCTATGTAATGTTGACAATTTTATTATGAAATGAAAAATGGTTGATTTAAATATTGTTACAAATAGTGTTATGAAGTCTCTTGCAATCTATGTCGTCTCATCTCGATGATTCCGCCATCGGTTAGGGTGTGACACCATTTGCTCCGGCGAAATTCCGGAATTTTGCTGGTTATTCAAAGGAGGGTTTTGGAGTGATTTATTGATGTTTTCGAGTTCTTAGGGTCTAGCAGGGGTTGGGTATATCAATAATTCAGGTTGTAACAAAGTTTGATTCTTGATTTGGTAACCTTTATGTCATACCCCGACCGCGTAAAACAACAACCGCGGCGGAATCGTCGGGGAGTGTTGTCACAGAATTATTGTTTCATAACAAATGGAAATTTGAGGTTTCGTTTTATTGAATTAAAAGAGGTTACAATGTCTTAAAAACAAAGATACATAACATAATTAACTAGTCTTGCATCTTTTATTATCATTAAGGCCCAAGTCCGCCTAAGTGTATCTTGATCAATCCTATGCATCATCTCCTGAAAACACATGTGAAAATAGGCACGTCAGCATAAAAATGCCTGTGAGATACATAGGTTTTATTAATTTAGGTTTCATGACTTGTAAGTTTAAAGAAAATGTTTAACGAAAGTTAGTCATGAACCTTGTAAAATGTTTTCTTTTATAATTCATACAATATTTATAAGAAATCAGATGATATAAAAGAAAGATGCATGGTTAAATGAAAACCAAGTAAAATGAGTTTGTATAAAATATGTTGTTTGTAAAACATTGTTTCATGAAGATATGATATTTGTGTAAAATGTAATATGTCTAACTTGAAATGGTTTAAATAACGCTATGATATGTAATATCATAAATGCACTTATATATAGGAAGTACCAGCGGCGTATCAACCATGCTTTTATCATATTACACACGCCTCGTTATTTAAATCACTTACCCAAACAAACCACCAAATGAATTGTTCAACCCAATGTCAAAATGTTTATGTATAAACAATGTCAAATGCCAAATGTAAATCTTGTTCAAGTATAACCAAATGTAATGTATTGTGAATAAAAGCATTTACTCAACCCTATAAGAATGAAATGTACAAAACAATGTGATTGATAAATCATAATTTAAATCAAAAGTTATGCTTTGTAAAAATAAATGCATGCTTTACTGATACAAACATCTATGCGGTATTGTTCTAACGCCTACATTCAAGCCCTTAAACAAATTAAAGGTTCATCTAACTTATGAATTTCGGATTCGGTCATTCCTTCCACCCAAACAAACCTAGGATTTCAGAAATGGGAGTTATCAAGTCCTATGGTACCACTACCTACTACCGAGCGGCATGATCGGTGTTAATGAATGTATTTATGACCCGTTAAACAAACATAATGTCATACCAAGTGTAAGCATGTTTATGAAAATAATGTACCTAGTATGCTAAATGAACATACAAAGTAGAAATGTAAAACAATGTGTCCATATGCTGAGTGAACATATGCAACAAAAAATGTAATATATGAAAATCAATGTGCTAGCATGCTAAGTGAACATACATAGCAAAACATAATGAAATCATGTACTATATGTGTACTAATGAACATAGCAAGTATATGATACAAAAGCATGAAAAGCACGAAAGTAACAAGTAGGCACATGTGTTTCACCCCAAAATGTTTGAAAAACAGTAAAAGAGGGGACTATGTACTCACCTGAGAATGCTTAGAAGTCTCAAATAACAACCAAGCAAAACTAGAGGAATCACGGAAAACAAACGACACCTAATATAGGTAACTATGTTAATAAACCGGACCTAAATCGGAAGATTGGATAGAATGAGGTTTCGTAAACCAAATGAGTGTTGGAACTCATATGATATGGTTTAACAAAGCCTACATTCTAAATCAAAACCTATCCTAAGTGCTTACGACCCATTATGACCCGTTTAGGTAGCTTGCGCTACTTTAACGCGTCATTCGTGTAAAACGCGTTCGGACCGCCTAACTAGTCCTATGATAAGTATTATATGCCTTAACATGTCTAATAATGTTACCTAATCAGTTTAGATATAAAAATTTAGGTTACATATGCTTAAAATGAGATTATGCGTAAAAAGGGCATTTTGGTCATTTTCCTAAGGCATATAAATTACCTCTCATACAACTAACTAAACGAAGTGACCATAAGGTATAACCTCAGAAGGTTATTCCCTATACAACTATGGTCACAATATATGTTTGGTCGGATCCTAACGATCGACCAAACGGGTCGGGTTCGAAAGTCTAAGCGGTTGTTTAGACCGCTTATCTTACGACCCTATATAAGCACTATACTAATAGTGACGAGTTAAACATGCTAAAACATGTTTAACGAAGTTTGAAAACAAGTTTGATATCAAAACAAAGGGTTTTGATACCCAAGAATAGTTTGGTTGCAAAATACGCATAAACGCGTATTTTGACCGAAACTATGACTCGCACTACACCTAAATAACATGGTAAGCAGTAGGTATAGTCACAAGGGACTATAACCATCGTGATTACGCTCACGTTGCGAAGTTCAAACGAACTTCGTGTTGACCAATGACCGGTCAAAGCAGAAAGTCAAACACTGTTTGACTTTTGTGCTTAAAAATGCATAAAAGCATGAAAGAATACTTACAAAAGGTCCAAGCTTGAAGAACTTGATCTAAGATACTCAGGTATGTAGCAAAAGCTTAAACTTAGAGCATAAACTCAGATCAAGTGTGAGTTGAAATGAAGTTGGGGTTGGGTATTTATAGGAATTCAAGAGCCGTTAAGATCGTTACTCGAATACCGAGCTTCATTCTCAATCCTCCAAGTGTTACCCACTGTTTTGGTAATCTATGGGTGCCCAAAACAAGCCCCTTGAATGAAGAAACCATGTCCAAAAACCAGAAAACCAGCTGCTGAATGCAGAAAACTGTTTTACTGATAGGGGCAGCTCTCGCACCCCGCGTAAGAAATGGGCTCATCTTACACGCCCCTCCTGAGCCAAGTTTGGCAGATTGTCAGAATTGGTCCCTGAATGTGCAAAACATGGTTTTCGATGCATTTTCGACACATTTAAGCCCCGTTAACCCCATTTCAAGGCTCTAAAATGAAGTCAAAGTATAGGGAACTTAAAATATGCTCAAAAATATGTCGGATGTCGGTTCGTTTGGTCGTACGGTTGTGTTGTTCGGTTAATAATGACGAAACACGAACGGACGCGAAAAATGATCCAAATTACGCGACGAATGGAATTTTATCATGCCAATAACTAAAATAAAATATTTTAATGATTACGTAAATTTTTGGATGTCCGGATATATTCAGAACGTAAGATATGCGCGAAAATGCAAACTTATGCACTTTTTGACGCTTTTAGTCCCTGTTGATCACATAAGTTTATTTTTGCGCACCAAACACCTCAAAGCCTATTTCTAAGATATGTAAAGGATGTTTAGGGCATGTTTAACTTATGATCAAGTTTTGGAAGGTTCGATACCATACGGATCGGCAGATTTTCGCAGTTTGACGCAAATCGTCCCTGCGATCGAATAAACTTGATTTCGACACACCAAACCCTCAAAAACTTATTTCTTAGTAATGTAAAGGTTATTTAAGGTATGTTAAGCCCATGTCACTGTTCTCGAGTGTTTTTCGTGTTAAACTGATTAAGTTTACGCATTAGTTCGCGTATAACTTTCCAGAAAGCGATTTAGAGCTTGAAATCGAACGAGAATTGATATGTGCAAATGACACACATATTTATACAAATCCCAAGTACGAAACAAAATATTTCATTGATTTGGTATTTGTTTGATGGCCGTGGAGGCACAAATGTCACAGTCTCCCCTACTTTAGGAAATTTCGTCCCTAAATTTATTTAGAGGAAACTTGTGAGAGCTCGAAATATGAAGTCGATAAGATAAAACAATACTGGTTATGGTTCTGAACTTCTAGTAACTTTAAATAACACTATGCTTGCAATGTAAGAGGGACACTTATATACAAGTATATGAAACGCCATTGGTGCATCCACCGTACCTCCATTACATTGTTCACGTTTTGTTATTGTTGCCACTATCGGTTCCTACACTTGATAAATCTTGTTGTGGTTTCCGTGCACTGAATTTATAATTATGTATGCATCCATAATTACATAATTCCTTGCATAGTCCACACAGTGCATTTTATAATGTGTAGGGGAAGAGAAACAATGAACATGTGATGATTGTGACTAGACCACCATAGGTCCTTTTTAAATTAAATCAATAAATGATCTCTTTAAATAGACCACCAAGGAGTCTTTTCAGTTATATCATCACATGCCATTCTTAACCAGATTCTGAATCAATCATTTTAACTAGACTACCCAAAGGGTCTCTTTTTGAATTATGGAATAGTACTATATAATCCAAGGGTCTTAACTATTACGTAGAAGCCCATTTAGGATTTAAGGTAGTACCTTTGGATATCCCACTATGAATCCCTCATATGAAGATATGGAAGATTTTACAAGGATTTGGATAATGAAAAAAATCAGATTACAAAAATACAACTGTAGATCCCAATAACTATCCGGATCACAGTGGTTGATTGTTTTAGTCCAAAACACCTATTGATTAAGTGCTTGAACTATGACAATGTTAAGAATAATCAAGAATGAAGATGAAGCTAGTGGATTGATGAATACAACAAGTGTTGTATTGAGTCCAAACAAGTATATAAATCAATAAAGCACCTTGGAAATCTGATTAGAGCACAATATTAAGAGATTTAATGTAAACAACACTTCATTCACCAAAGAGCCAAAAGCTTAGCTAGGGCTACAATGCTTGGGTTTATATAGGACTTGACTTGCCAGCATAATTATAATTATGCTGGAATCTTCACTACACCAAGTCAGGATTGCTAGTTTCATGAAATTACAATATAAGCCCCTAGACTATAAAATAAGCTACAAACTATTATAAAACTAATCCAGTACAAGTATGAACGATCTCAAAAGTTCCAACAATATCCCCCCTAGATCGTTGCATACTTGTCTTTTCATTCTTCTATAGTTTCCACTGGATTCTCTATAGCTTTCTTCTTAGGCTCTTGAGGGATTTCTTCATGCCCTTCTATTTCTGGTGATGCTTGAGTTTCGATTGGTGCGACAAGAGTTTCTTGGTTAGTAACAGCTTCACTTGTTGGTGGATCCTCCATAGTGGCCTCATATGTGGATGAGGCCGGAGGTGGTGATGTAGTCTGGGAAGTTGTGGTGGGCTCTATTGATGATGCGGAAGTCTTCTCTTTCTTCCTTTTGTGCTTTTTCTTCTTTCTAGCTTCCTTCTTCTTTTCATCAGTTTCCTTCCTTTTCTCGATTTTGTCTATGAGGTTGATCATTTCTCTCTTTATCTTCCAAGCTCGATCCACCGCTCGCTGAAACAACATGGCCTCTTCAAGATTAGCATTTCCAGCTCCAAAGTTTATGCGGCTTGCATTTAGTACTGTTAGA
Source organism: Helianthus tuberosus (assembly GCA_030545235.1). NCBI lineage: Eukaryota > Viridiplantae > Streptophyta > Magnoliopsida > Asterales > Asteraceae > Helianthus > Helianthus tuberosus. The sequence goes on along the minus strand of JARYGA010036506.1, from coordinate 7,127 downwards.
TCAGAGAGTCCAAACATAAACACGTCCATTGGATCCAAGATTCGGATATCCACATTTTCAGTGGATCGAATCACTGCTTCACCAGTTCGCCTATCATAAAACCATTTCTTGAAATTGTTGAGGCATACTGGAACTTCTCAGGAAGCTTGATTCTTGTGACCACTTTAGCAGGGTTAATTACCCACGTCACCTTGCCTTTTCCAGTAACCGGATCCTTGGTTGTTTTGGACACTCTCCGTCTTGGACGCTGTGGCCTGTGATTTGGGAAGCCTTTCTTACATTCTTTGGCATTTAGACGTTCAAAATCCCCGCCAATGCTTCTATCTTCTGGATTTAGTATATCCAGACGGCCGAGCTCACGCAGATCCCACCTTGGAAGAGTAAAGAGATCAAATCCAGTTTGGAAATACTGAATTACACCGCCTCTTCTTTTAACCACAAACATTCCCCTCAGATTGCTGTACATCCAGCTGATGATTTTGTCGGTGGCCTCAGTCTTCTCAACAGTTATCACCTGATAGAAGTCAGGGAGTTTTTCTCTTTCCTTTTTAAACCACTCGGGATGCTCTGGGGAGAAGGTCTTTCCATCTTCCTGCTCATACACGACCTCCTCTTCTAGTCCCCACTCGATAAATTTGGCAGGCATATTATCCCTATCAACCTCTTCTTCATCACTCTCATCACCTTCAGTTAGTCTTTCCGTTGATTCTAGACGCCTTTTCTTTGCTTCGGCTTCTTTCGTTTTTCGGGTTGTTTCTTCTTCCATGAATGCATCAAAGTCGAAAACCTCAGCGAAGGTGAACATAGGCTCTATCTCTAACTTGGCACACATACTTTTCATCATTCTGTACAGTTTTTCAATCCCCATCTGTTGGAATCTTATGAACTTCGATTGCTTGGCCACATAAGCATTCATCTCTTTGTTCTTCTTCCGTTGATCCTTTAGCTTTTCTCTCAAGATGTTAGTATCATTAACTTGGTTCATGAGGAGGCATATTTCTTTGGCTGCAGATGGACCGGTTTCCTTGACAAGTTTATCATAAAGTTCTTGAAACGGACGAACCCTTTGTGGAGGAACCGGTGGCTTCGAAATCCTTGTTGGCTTTATAAGAGGAACTCTGGAAGACCCTTCATCCGTTGGCTTCTTTGGGGGTGTTTTCTTGCTCGCTGAGATTTCATCAGGATCTATTATCAATGTATCAACAAAGTCGTTCAGTGACTGTACTTCTTCTGGTACTACAATCGGTCTTTCGGATTCTGACATTTCTTTTCTTTTGAGGCTCTTTTCTCTCTTTTCTTTTTCCTGTATCGCGTGAATTTCTTTCATATCTAGGATATGTTGACGATGTTCTTCAGATTCAGCAGCTCTGAAGCTTGCACCCATAAGTCTTTCTGGGTTTTCAGATGCCTTTTTCTTCTTTGGAGGCTCATCTTCAGCTGCTTGCTTTCCTTTTGTTTTTCCTTTTGATCGTTCTTCCTTTTCTGCAGCCTCTGCTTCAGCTTCTGCAATTCTTTGTTGCTTTGCTCGAAGTGCTTCTCTGTACTTTCTGTAAGCTTCCCTGACCAACGCCAGTCTCTCTGCTGCATACATCCAGACATGTAACATTACCCATTCATTTGTTTTAATCTCTGTGAATTGACGACTTGTGGGCAAATGAAAGGTGTAAAGGTCTCCATCATTCGGCGGATTTTCATATTGATCGTTAATTAGGATCTGAATGAATCTGGGATACATCGCCCAAGTCGGCCCTCTTACATTCACGAGCATATAATTGAAGATTAAACCAGAGAGATTGAACTTTTGATTCAAGCACAAGTTCAACATTGCTGTCGACCACTCTAGGTTCAGGCCATCAAAATCACCCTTACGATGAGCTAAGCTCATGGCAATTATGTGAACTATGAATCTCCATTCTCTTGTGAGCCCATTTCTTTTTATTTATTTCTTCTGTCTAAAGTCTCCTGCGTATCCCATGCCACGAAAACCATCTAGAATATCGTCCTTGCTCAAGCTGATCGGATCTTGAGCGTTATCTTTCAGCTTTAAAACCTTGCGAATCTTTTCTTCCGTTACAACTATCTTCTTGTTGCGGACGGTTGCAGATATTCCTCTGGCATTTTTGATAGTTTCAGGTTTTGCAGTTTGCTAGAAGTCTTGAATATGTATTCGGTAAACGCGCACTTCTGTTTCAACCGCGTAGCCAATTCTGCTTGATCTTACCCATCTTGCTGCGTCCTGAAAATCCTGTGGAACTTGTTCGAGATTGATGCTTTGATTGTGCTTCAACGTCTTATCCCACTCAATATTCTTCACCATCCTGTTTTGGACATGAGAAACGAGGCAAGTTAGACAATTTTTGAGATGAAAGTATATTATTTACAGATGAAGTACTATATAAAAAATATTTACAAGAAATTTACATTTTATAAAAAGAAAAAGATATTAGAAAATTGTTTTAAAAAAATATTTAGGTTATACTTTAAAATTTAACTTAGGTATTCACAAAAATTAAAAATTAAAAGATAAATTCGCTGTCAGCCCGGAATGTTGTCTTCGCTTATGATCAAGACTGGGATCAGGCTATTTCGCCGGCGACAACATCAAAACATATGTGTTTTCGCCGGCAATGACTAAAGAAAAACCATCCCGTATTTCGCCGATGGTTACGGCCCCATATCTAATGTTTTCGCCGATGATGAATATGTTAGTTCAATTTAATTTCGCCAGCGAACTTTGGCGAAGACAAAGTTTGGTCATGAAACTTGTTCATCAGTGAAGACAAAAGTCTAGGCCAACTTATCGACGAAATAGATTATTTCGCCGGTTGCTCGAACTCGCGTTCGAGCCTTTTGATGTTCCCTGATTTATGGTAATTTCGCCAACTTCGCCACATTCATCGCTAATTCGCTATCATCAAGGAGTTCTTGATAAACCCTTCTAAAACCCCCAACTGTTTATTACCGATTGATCAACATTGATTTCAGACAGATCTAAACATGAACAAACATTTCGATATCTCAGTTCAACCGGTTTCACACTTGCAACAAACTCTAAAAACGACAGATTCATTAACATGAAGCTTAAATCTAAAGTGAAGAACCAAACACAAAATTCAAACATTGAATCGCTGATCGAAGACATCAACTGATGAATGTCGAGATTGTAGGGGACGATTATCTTATGGTTTACCTTAAAATCTTTGAACGAGATTGAATCTTGTGAATGTTTTGAGAGTTTGTCCGGTGATTAGATAGAATGATGAAGAAACAATTTTTTTTTTTTTTGAAAATTTTGAAATATGACAGTTAATGAGATATTTATAAAGGATATTAGATAACCAGCGAAATAAATAATTTCGCTGGTATCTTAATTTCGCCGCCATTGATTTAAACTTCCTTTTCAAAAACCAAGTTTTAAATTCGCTCGTGAATTTCAAACTTTCTCGAAAAACATGCCCAGTTTTGTTTAAAACACTATAATTTATGAAATATTTACACATTTGAGAAAAATTGGGCCATTTTGACTCCGAACTTCGAATTTCCAACTCTTGGAGGTTTCATTTTTGCTGATATTCTTGATTCTTTTGAAGCTCGTCGACTTACCTGCAGAAGATCATATTGCCAACACTTGTCAATTTCTTATTTATTATTATTATAATTTACTAACCAAGGCACAAGAAAAACTGCCAGTATGTTTGTCCGCTTAAATCCATGCATCCTTCTTTCAACATGCCTTCGGAGAGCGCGATTATCATGTTTTCGGTAATATTGACAAGACTTCTATGGCCCCCACACAAGCTATTGAGAATATAATCATTACGCCCGTGAGTCCCACATCAGGACATACCCCCGCGATCAAGGTATGCACAAAGGTTCCTCATAACAGGTGAGTATATTGGTTTCATTCTTTTCAACGATAGAGTGGAGATCAGGTCAGTACTTTCGTACAGCAGAGATCCCGAAAACTATCGAGGGCTGAGACAGATAGTTTGGTGAACAGGTCAATACTTTCGTACAACAGAGAGACCAAACTAATCTATCTAAAGTTTTGGCCAATTTTGGCGCTTATTATGAAAGGGTTTGGCCTTTTTTTAAGGCACTTATTATGAAAGGATATCATAGCGTCTAGGTCAGCATGTATCTAGATGCAGCAGAAGAACAACTATGATATCCCCGAATGAAAAACCAATATAAAGACCCGAGATCTCAGACTTTGGCAATCTATCAACGCAAGATTTAAGACCATTAAGCCATATGCCGCAACGTGTTACCCACTATGATGCGTAATGCCTGAGAAAAGCCAGAATCCTTGTGTAGACGTTATGTTTTGCTCCCTAACAGCAGTTTACTCGTTGGTGTTGCTGAATCTACCGACACGTCGTTACTTGGTACCCCGATTTCTTTTGTTTTCTGTTTGTCAAGAAATGACAAAGTGTTAGCAATTTTCTATCATTTCCTCTAACAGGAGTCAGACACAAGCATCTAATTCTTGATTTTCTGGAATATCCCCCCTAAAATCTTTATTTTCGAGAGTCCATTTGCCCGAAAATGAAATTTTAATTTTTCAGAAAATCTTTTTGGTGGGCAACGTTTAACGATACTTGTTTTACTTTTAACAAATGTTTTTTTAATCAATAAAGACAAAAGATAGAGTATTTACGAAAGCTTTTGGACAACAAGATTCATTTCCATTCAAGGAAATTAACCATTTCCAACCAGGTTAGCAGCTGGTTGAATTGGGTTTTATCGAAGGCTTTTGTGAAAATGTCGGCCCGTTGTTGTGTTGTATCCACTGGCACCACTTGAATGTATCCTTTCTCGTAGGCATCTCAAATCGCGTGAATACGGATTCCGATATGCTTTGTTCTGGAGTGGTGGATGGGATTCTTCACAATTCCCAGACATGCCTCATTGTCGATGAATATAGGAGTCTTCATGATGTTGATTCCATAATCCAACAGCCGATTTTGTATCCAGAGAACTTGTGAACAGCAACTGTAGGCCGCAGTGTATTCGGCTTGAGCGGTGGAGGTGGACACCGTTGTCTGCTTCTTGCTTTGCCAAGAGATCAGACGATTTCCCAAGAATTGACATCCTCCTGATACAGACCTGCGATCTACTTTACAACCTGCATGATCACTTTCAGAATAAGCAATAAGATCAAAATTACTATCTTTAGGATACCAAAGGCCTAGTTTCAGAGTTCCTTTAAGATAGCGGAAGATGCGCTTCACAGCGGTTTCATGTGATTCTTTGGGATTAGTATGAAAACGAGCACAGAGACAGACTGCCCACATAATGCCAGGCCTCCTTGCAGTTTAGTACATCAGAGAGCCTATCATTGAGCGATAAAAGGACTTGTTCACTGGTTTTCCTTGAGGATCTAGAGTAAGCTCCGTCTGAGATGCAAATGGAGTGCTTGCAACTTTGCAGTCGTTCATGTTGTACTTCGCGAGAATATCCCGAATGTACTTAGCCTGATGGATAAGAATGTCGTCCTCCTTTTGCTTCACTTCTAGCCCTAAGAAGAACGTGAGTTCTCCCATCATGCTCATTTCGAACTTTTCTTTCATCACGGTCTCGAATTCTTTACATAACTCCTCATTTGTTGACCCGAAGATGATATCGACCACATAAATCTGGACCAGCATTACGTCTTCTCCGATTCGTTTGGTGAAGAGAGTCATGTCGATCGTTCCTCTAGTGTATCCACACTTCAAAAGATAAGTTGACAAAGTCTCGTACCACGCACGTGGAGCTTGGTGAAGACCATAGTAGCGACGTGGAACTTTGAAACCCGGAGGCTGACACACGTAGACTTCTTCTTTTACCTTTCCATACAGAAAAGCGCTCTTTACGTCCATCTGGAAAACTTTGAAATTCCTATATGACGCGTATGCCAGGAATATTCTGATTGCCTCCAATCTTGCAACTGGAGCAAAAACTTCTTCGTAATCAATTCCTTCCTCCTGACGAAAACCTTGTACCACCAATCTAGCCTTGTTCTTGATCACTACTCCACTATCATCCATCTTGTTACGAAAGACCCACTCTGTACCAATCGGAAACTTTCCTTCAGGTAAACCTACTAACTCCCAAACTTTGAGTTTGCGAAATTGAGATAGTTCTTCCTGCTTGGCCTGAACCCAACTAGAGTCTTGAATGGCTTCTTCAATGTCCCGTGGCATGGACTGTGAGAGAAAAGCTGCATAGAGCCCTTTGTTGATGCTTGATGACTGACCACGTGTACATACTCCTTCTTCTAATGCGCCTATGACATTCTCAAGAGGATGATTGCGATTTGTCTTGTATCCTGCATTTGTGTGAGCCTCAATGTGCTGCGGAAGGTTGGTGAAGTGTTCATCAATGTAAATTACTGGAGGGTCATCTTCTTGAGTTGGTTCATCCACATTCGCCTGTGAAGAAGAAGCACCGTTTTCAGGGGTGTTCTCAGGTTAAGTGTCACCATTTACTTCATCTACAGAGAGAAGTGGATCCGCAGAAAATGGAGAGAAACGTGTAGTGAAAGGAGTTAAACCAATATCTGAAGTATCAAACAGAGGTTCAACTTGAGCAGCTTCTGAAGGTTCTGCTTCTGGAACATCTTCTGGAATTTCGAAGGTGTTGAAGATCACACCCACATCATAAAACCAGTCGGGAGTTCTTCCAGTGTTAGTGTAGTTTCCTTCTTGAAAGTCAACGTAATACGACTCAATCACCATCTTTGTTCTTTTGTTGTAGACTCTGTAGGCTTTCTGAGTGGATGAATATCCCATGAAATAGCAGATATCACCCACTGCTTCGAACTTGATGAGATTCTCTTGAGTGTTTAGAAGAGTGCACGAACATCCAAATGGTCTGAACAAGTCGATAAGCGGCTTCCTTTTAAAGAGAAGTTCATATGCCGTTTTTCCGTGTGGTTTTACAATTAGAACCCTGTTCAGAACGTAGCATGCTGTATTTACTGCTTCTGCCCAAAAGATGATTGGAAGCTTTGAATCCACCAGCATGGTTCTCGCGGCCTCGATCAACGTTCTATTCTTACGTTCAGCAACTCCATTTTGTTGAGGAGTTCTGGCAGCACTGTATTGAAGATGAATTCCCTTCTCTATACAGGAGGATATGAA